>JACXGJ010002618.1:0-57851 GCA_016801105.1 Esox niger | reverse complement strand
TATTTGAGATCTCAATTTTCTCTTGGTCTCCTAAATCCTGAGTAGCTCCGGGTGCAGTTGCAGATAATTGGCTGGCGCCTGAGGCCTGTGACATGCCTGTAAGGCTCTCAACGCCGTTGGAGACAATGAAGGCCCAGGAAATGTTGGCCAGGTAACCAGCATATCCAGATCTATGCATCGACTCCATTCCATCGGGGAGTTCTGTAGTGAGTTCCTTGACTTTGTGGCTTGGTCTTTGCTCTGACATGCACTGTGAAGTGTGTGAGACCTTATTTGGCCAAGTGTGTGCCTTCATGAATTATGTTCAATCTACTGAATTTGATGGCGTTTTACTCAACTTGAGACATCTGGAATATGATGTAATAACACGGAACGCATCTAAGATCTGTTTGGAGTATCGTGGCAAATGGTCTGAAAATGTATGCAGATGTGATATTTCTGTTACGTTTTTCAATCGGTTGGCAGAACGTTCTTAAAACATGTTTTTTTTCATGGGGTGTTTTGCGTAAACTGATGACAAGCTTTTTCTTTCATTCATTCAGTTAAGCTGTTAACGGAACAAAATGTGAATGAAGTGAATGGGTCTGAATACTTTCCAAAGGCACTTTATTTACTATTAAATAAATACATGCTTAATTCAATATGATTATTCCATTCAATTGAATACATTCAGTTGCCAAGCTTAAAACCCTAAAAAGTGGCAATGCAGATGACATTCTGTACTTTTACTGATGACAACACAGTTGTTGTGCAGCCCAGCACTCATTACTAATTTCACAAAGATGATGATGGTGTGTTTTTCTCCTCAGCGAACACAAGCCACGTTTCCACAGTTAACATCAGCCCCGACCGTTGCAGACAGCTGTGGCACTTTACAGCTGCCTATGCTGTACACGCAAAAGACATGAAGAAACAGGCTCAAATGCACTCGCACGCACGCACGCACGCACGCACGCACGCACACACACACACACACACACACACACACACACACACACACACACACGTGCATGTAAGAGCTTCAGAAATCAAACAGGTATGATGTACGTGGATATAGGTGTGTGCGCTTGTGCGAGAGCGCACGTATGCCGGGCAAACATTTTGCACTTCACGTTCCTTAAATAACATCTACCACTTTTCCAGTGCAGTCAATCAAGTTGTTACCCCACAGACATATCTCACAGAAATATGTGTCTGTTTGCATGGCTGTCAGTGGTCTCTCTCTCTCACACACACACATTGTGGAGTCTCATGCAGAGTGCAGCGCGAAGGCGAGAGTGTGCAAGTTGTCTGGAGTTTGGCAGCTTTGCCGGGTGTATTGTAGTCACATGTTTCACCCAATCTGACTATGGGAACAAAGTGTAACACAAGCACCGTATCACCAGCCCGTAATTAGACAACTAAAGGAATGTTATGGTTCAGTTCGTCCATTTACACGGGAGGCTTTTGCATTGGTCCTGTGTGATTTCCAAGACCATCACTTGCGGTAGTACTGTGACCACAGGTGCCCCCACCGTAACCAGGGGGTTCTGGTGGGAGTGGCAATGTGGAAATTGTTGGTTCGAAACCACATCTGTGGAATGTGGTTATTACTAGTGAATATTATGCGTTCACTTTTGATTGCTGTCTACTGAAAAATTTGCATGAATACTTCTTAATTTGGACTCAGGAAAAGATACTGTGAAAAAAAGGTTTTGTTCTGTAGTACATGTAGACAATACACATGTGGAATTTAAGAACTGTATGACCTTGAAGAGTGTAAACAGATTTCAACACTACATCTAAAAGGAACTTTATATTCTATATCGCTCAGCAAGTGAATGCTCTCTATTTAAACAATATAGCGGTGTACACTGCTAAAGCACTGCTTGAGTGTCTGAAAAGGTCTCCAGGTCTTTGCCTCCTGTTAAAAGCTGACGAACTCCGCTTGTTTTAGACGATGACTTCATGGCACACTGAATTATAGATAGGTAAGGTAGAGGATGACGACTCTCTGGGTGGATTCACCTAGCGTGAACTTGGAGAGCACTGCACTAGGTGTGCTGTGGAGAGTGGAGAAAGGAAGGTATTCATTTGCAGCATGCTGCCTCGCCCAAACAATGACATCACTGACTCTTAATTGCAGACATAGTTTTAATATTTAATTTCCTCGTGGACTCCTGCTAGGAGGAACTGATAATGGAATCTTGTTGCCGATTCGGACAGACCATTAAGTTAAATTACATGTCAAGACATGTTAAGCCACTCCATTGTCCACCTCAATGTAAAGTTGAGTATGTTATCATAGCCTAAGGGCTGATTTCTCAGAAAACGAGTTAAAATAACGATAACATTAAGGGCTCTTTTTATTTCTCCAAGTAAATTGACCATGTTTTATTCACCAAAGTTCAGCTCCTGTTTCCAGCCGAAAACATTTGGAGGGGAAAAGAAAAGGAGCTGACATTGTTTTGCTGTGATCTTTGAATTGCAAAATGGCTGTCAGGGGATCTGTGTGGTTCCCAGACTAAATGAAGCACAACATGATGTACTAAAGCTAAAGGCAACATGAAATAACCTTTACAGTCCTCCTCTCCCCCATTGGTAAGGTTTACAGGATTTTTTTTTTTAAATACGTCACACAAATATTTTGATATGCACCAATTTGACAAAATTACAAGCTCAAACTGAAGAATATTTCGTGGAGATTTAGTAAGTCCCACTGGACCCACTGAAAATACACATAAATGTTGTAAAACAGCTCAAGGAATGTCTTTGTGCATTCGTAAATATGCTATTATATATCAACATTCCTTTGCTCACCGTCAACTGTTTATTGATTTCTCAACAATGTCTTACTAGGGTTTGTTTCATTACATGCTTGCAGACTGACACAGGCGCACATCCATCTTAATGAAGGAACATGTATTTGTAATTGCTGCTTGATGGTTTTGGGGAAGAGTACAAGCATGCCAGGTCTTTTGCTGACAAAGGTTTTACTTCTTTTGGTATAAAATGGAGTCAGGTGATTTTGCACTTTAACTCAGTTATAGCTTTAAATTAAAAGCTAATAGTAGAACTGAATTCTCATGCAGTAATCATATCCCAATGGAAGTTAATACCAGTTGCAGAAATGTCAGAACATTATGTGCTTACCAGGCACTTTTACCCAGTGTAGTGTCTTTTGAAAAGATGGAACGACAGGTTTGTTTTCCTGAATTGAGTTTGGGGTCCGATCTAGTGATCTTTTGGTTACTGATCAGCTGCTCTAAGCACTAGGCTTACCCCTGCATCCATTCATGTACGTTATACATGATGGTCACAGTTCTTGTGGTATGTTTCTTTAACTTTTTTAAAGTACAATTACAAAACTGTCATTGACAAGTAACACCTCAAGTTACTGTAGAACAAAGCTGCCTTGCAATAGCTACGATTCGTAACAAATCATGGCATTACAACTCATATAATCTTTTCCGCCTTTGTGAAAGCGACAGGATCGTCTTTCCTTCAGCTGGCTCCTGGGGGAAAGATTCAGGGGACTTGTTTGAGCGGCACAACAAGGGGCCAGTAGAAAGGAGAGCCGATGCAGGTATGTACCGGGAAGAATGGGGGGATTGTCGTTGTCCGAGTTTCAGAGTACAGAATCTCGTTAACCTTTGGAATCTGGCACATGCTATAGTGCTGGCAAAGAGACAAAGCCTGGCACCTGCCAACTGATGTGCCCAGGCAAAAGAAGAGGGATGTCGGACAGTGTGAGGGTCAAAGACAGACACACACACACACACACACACACACACACACAGACATGCAAACACACACACACACACACACACACACATACGCTGTTCCATTCAGGGCCACACAAATCTAGGAGGTCTGTGAGATAGGAAGGATAGTTTAAGGTTGTCTGCTCTGCGAAGAGCATATTGTTTTGACTTGCAGTGTACAGTAGTCTCCTGGTGGATGTTGCCACTGTCTGTTATTGTCTAGAAAATGGTCCAGTATTTCTTCATAGAGACAACAATTTAGTTGCCATCAACTAATACACTCGCACACAAACTCACACACATGCAAATACAGGCTGAAAGATCACAAACCAACTACATAGAACATAGCATGGTCTATGTCTCTGCATGTGTCTCTCTCTATACAGCTCTGGAAAAAATTAAGAGACCACTGCAAAATGATCCGTTTCTCTGGTTTTACTATTCACAGGTATGTGTTGAAGTAAAATGAATAATTGTGTTTAATTCCATAAACTACAGACAACATTACTCCCGAATTCCAAATAAAAATATTGTCCTTTATAGAGTATTTATTGGTAGAAAATAACAACTGGTCAAAATAACCCAAAAAAGATGCATCGTTTTCAGATGTCAAATTCATATTGATTTTTCAACAACAAAATACCTATGTTTTAACTTAGGAAGAGTTCAGAAATCAGTATTTGGTGGAATAACCTTGATTTTTTATCACAGCTTTCATGTATCTTGGCATGCTCTCCATCAGTCTGTCACATTGCTGTTGGGTGACTTTATGCCACTCCTGGCACAAAAATTCAAATAGCTCGGCTTTGTTTGATGGCTTATGACCATCCATCTTCCACTTGATCAAATTCCAGAGGTTTTCAGTGGGGTTCTGGCCTGGAGATTGTGCTGACCATGACATCTGGTTTTCCTCCATCCACACCTTGATTGACCTGGCTGTGTGGCATGGAGCATTGTCGTGCTGAATAAAACAATTCTCAGAGTAGGGAAACATTGTCAAAGCAGAAGGAAGCAGGTGTTCTTCCAGGATAACCTTGTACATGGCTTGCTTAACGTGTCCTTCACAAAAACAAATCTGACCGATTCCAGCCTTGCTTAAGCATCCCCAGATCATCACTGATCCTCCACCAAATTTCACTGTGACACTGTGGCTTGTAAGCCTCTCCAGGTTTATGTCTGAACATTAGACGACCAGCTGTTAGTCAAAGCTGAAAATTTGACTCGTCAGAGAAGATTACCTTACTCCATTCCTTTATGGTCCAGTCGTTATGGTATTTTGGAAACTTCAGCTTGTCTCTTCTTCTTCTCATTGATGATCTTTTTTCACAACATTTCACAACTTCAGCCCTATCCCTAGGAGCCTGTTTTGAACCGTCCTTGGCGTGCACTTCACCCCAGCTGCTGTTCGCCATTCTTTTTGTAGGTCACTTGATGTCATCCTACGGTTGTTGAGTGACATTCAAATGAGTTGACGGTCATCTCGGTCAGTGGACTGTCGTTTTCACCCTCTTCAAGTCTGTAGCTTTGTTGTCCACATTGTCTTCTGCTTGACCTTGTTCTTATGAACCTCCGTCTTCAATATGTGCAACACGACGCTCACTGTATCCGTCTGCCAGTAAAGACAGAATTGAACCCTTCTTTTCCTCGCTCAAGGCTTTTCATTTAAACTATTTAGTCATGCTGAATAGTTATTTTTCTATTAAAATCACTTTTGAGGTACTACTTGCACAGTTTTTGTCAGCCAGCTGGTCCTTTTGCAAGAGGGCAGTGATGGCCACATCAGTGGTTTTTATACTTTTCCTTGTTAAATTTGATTTGGTTCAGGTAATCATCTAAATCACTACCTCAAGTATAATGAGGTTTGCTTGTGTTGGAATTTAACAGACACTGGAATTTAATGGCTGCCCTATAGATGCTAATTTAAGAAAAATTAGGAGTGGTCTGTAAATTCTTTCCAGAGCTATATTTATATATATCGAAAAAAACATATGGACACCGTTGGTGTCACTGGTGTTTATTTAGGCTGTGCTCCAAAATGTGCTCACTACATAATTGTATCAATGGCAACAATGCGGGAAGATGAAAAAGATAGTTGTCCATTACAACAAAAACTAAATATGTTGATGTATGCAGTGTTTGTGATGAACAATACCCTACTGTCAAGAACAAACTGTTTATGATTTACAGTAATTTCCAGATCTCAGAAGAGGCGTTATGAGATTTAATGTTGCGGCCCCTCGAGGTTACCCTAAGCCTTAAACCTAAGCCAGATGTTTTCCTAGAGGGAACCCTAAAAAAAGTGGGGATCAAATTGTGAATTCTTACTATCTTTGGGGGGACCTATTTTAGACCATGAGAACACACACATAAACACACAAACACACTCACACAAATTAGTACCATGGACAGCAACACATATTTCATGTTTATTCACATAAGCTTATCAGAATGTTGAATGTGACAAATTGTGTTCCCTATATAAATAGTGTCACTATATTAGACAATTAATGAGTCATTTGATTATGATGAAATTAATGTGAAATGGTGCAGGAATAGAAGAGAATGCTCTTGTTTTATGTCTGACCAATCAACAGGGGTTAGGTTGTCTAAACATTTCTGAAACAAAAACTTCCTTAACCATGCTGTGGATCACGGAACTGCTTGTTATCACAATGTAATATGCTTCATGGACTTAGCAAAGCAGACTTTCCTCCCCAGTCTTGTTGCTGATTCAATACAAATGTGTGATTGACCATGATCAATGGTGGAAATGACATGATGGCGTGATTTGGGGAATGCATACATTAACATTAACTACTGTGAATTGACTTGGATAACAGCATGTGCTGAATTATTGAAATGTATATGTATTCTGCCGCCATTCGCTTGTTGTCTGGATGTCTCTGCCTCTTCATGGTGGTGGCATAGGCAATGAAAAACGGCTCAGATAAAAACACACAATGATCCACAGAAACAAGTAAGCTTGTGATACAGGTATTTTCTTGCTTGGCTTCCTTCCTGATTTTACATCAGCCCTATTCAGAGTACACATATGACAGCAATCTGAAATACCTCAAGGAGCAAACGCACAATGAAACAACAAGTGTAGAAAGTGTGCAGTGTCCAGTGTGCAGTGTCCAGTGTGCAGTGTCCAGTGTGCAGTGTCCAGTGTGCAGTGTCCAGTGTGCAGTGTCCAGTGTGCCCCGTGTTGCGTAAACCAAACCAACATGTTCACATGACTCCTCTCCATTGGAAAAATGTACAAATAATCCTTTATGCCAACAACACGAGTAGGTTTTATGGCCAAACACCAATATCAAAACCCCTCTGGTGTTTATCATCTATTTGAAAATGTTGTCTGATTTTCTTCACGTCCAAAAAGCGGGGACATTCTTTAAACCATTGCCTTTCTGGTTCTTGAGGCCATTCCTCTCTCCCATTTCCTTTTTGGCGCCACGCCAGCAATGGTCCTGAAAGGCCTTCACCCCCCTCTCTGGCTTGTGACCAAACTGTAATGTGCCTCTAACTGCCGTGGCAGTGCCGCGGTGGGGATTGGCACAGGTTGGCATTGCCAACAGGGAGCCACAGGTGCCTAACCGTAGCCGTTGTGTCCTCTGACCTTATGGGCATGGGCGCTGAGGGATCACGACTGACATGCTGGCACTTTGGCCCGCGTCCTGTGAGGGGCGGGCACGGGGGGGGGGGGCCTGTGGCATTGTGTGGCTTGGCTGGGACCTCGGTACAATGGCCCAGTAGGGCCGACGGACTGGGCAGGGACAGCTGCAGCTGCAGCCAGGCAAAGCCCACCTCCCCCCTCCAGTCCAGAGGAATGGCCGTCGAGGGCTACAATGGCACAGCGTGGGCACCTGCCAGGGAGACAGACGGCCTTTGTGAACGGGGCTTCACGAAGCAGGACCCGGAGCTGGAGACACATAGGTGAAGTGGGAGGACTGTCGATAACGCACGCACGCACGCATGCCCGCTCGCGCACACACACACACACGCGCACGCACGCACACACACACACACACACACACCCTGGCCCTGAGTTCCCAGCCGGGCAACTGGAAAAGCTCTGCAGGTCTTCTCTAACAGATAAAACACCCTGCCGAAAACATGATGATGAGGAAGATAGTGATGGGGGCCACTGAACGCTTGCTCTTCGGCAGCCTCATCAGAAAACGCCGCTTGCTCCTTAACATGAAGGACACGCTGGCAGACTCCATAAAAGGGCAAATCCCAGCAAGGCACAAAATGATGTCATTTCCACCATAGGCGCTGTATCTCTCCGGCATCGGCATTGGAAATCTGTTTGACCCTCTGCACTTCTCCGCTTCAATTCTCCCTGGAGTCAGTGAATTACCTCACAGCTGAAATGCAATAGATTTCTATTTTTCTTTCAATCAAGTGACTTATAAACATTAAAACAAGTTCAGTTCCAACTGTCTCTCCTCATGTAACATCACGGGTTTCGTTTTATGTGACTGAACACTTAAGTTGACAGAGATGGTTTCCTGTAGTCACTTCTGTATCAGCCAATCAACAATGTCGACGTTGAAGGACGTGAATAAACGCTTTCCTATTAAAATGTCCTGTAGAGAATACAAAGGAAACCATCTGATAATCAAAGTTCCCAGTAATGTGCAAAAGTAAAACGTGACGGATTGCTCACAGTATTTGACCTCGGATATCTGCTTTAATTTTGATGATTGCAATTGGCTGTTGCAGATTTTGAGACGGAGAAAAAGTTCCAGTTAATTCTTTTTGTGATGTTTGCAGATTAATGACTTTATGCGGTCTAATTTTAGCCAGGTAATAGCCTCCGATCATGAAGCATTATAAACTAAACGGTCAAATCCTGTTTAAATCCGGCTACAGCAGGATTATGTTTCTAAATTAAGATCCTACCCCCTTTAACTCTCTTTCCATCGCTCTCTCTCTTTCTTTCCCACCCTCTCTCTCTCTTTCCATCGCTGTGTTTGTCTTTCCATCTCTCACTCTAAACGTTATGATATTGCCCTTATACTTTTCTCTCTTTATCCATCTGTTGTCATCTTGTCCTGGTCCATGTTACAGTCATGTTTAGTTTTCTCCCACTCCATCTGTCTCACACAGACACAGACACAGACAGACACACACACACACACACACACATGTGCACACACTGTTGCTCTAATTCTCTGCACTCTCTTGTCATTCATTCTGTCTCTAGGCCCACGTTCTCTGTGCTACTCCTCTCTGGCCAGTGGGGTTGTCTGGCCTGTCTCCCCTTATTAGGAACAGATTAGCTCAGTGATGAGAGGCCGAAAGGGGCAGAAAGGGTTCCTGCTACCCAAAACACACACGCACACACACACGCGCGCACACACACACACACACACACACACACACACACACAGAGTAAAAACCCACCAACAAATATACTGTTTTTTTCTAGTCTTGTAAATCAGTGGTTCTCAGACCCCAGAGGACTCCTGTTCTTTAACGATACCTGGTTGTTAATTGCATTCAGCTGGTGTCCTAGGTCTAAACCAGTCCCTGATTAGAAGGCTAGAATGAAACCAGCAGAAGTTTAATCTGAAGTTGCCGTCGACAACCCCAGCCCTGAATCCAACAGTTGCATCCCCTGGTTGCCCCGGGTAGCCACCTCTGTTGCCGATGTCTATTCATCCCAAAAGCAGCAATCCCCTCAGTAGGCTGCTGCTGTCAGGTGATCTGGGTTCTCATGCAACTACATGCAACAGTTGGGAGGAAACTGGGCACCTCTCATATACCTGCATAATGTTATAATCCGCACACCAAGAGACAATAATATTCCAAATTACATTACCTCTGTTTCAGACTTTGCCAATGACAATTATAGGTAATTAACCCGTGCCCACATTTCTCTTAAATGCCGATGTGTCAACATTATCTGACGCTCGCTGCGTTCTCTCCATTTAATCTGTTTTCATTCTCGTTTGATGCCGTGATTTTTTTTTTAACAAAAACAGAACAGGATGATTCACGAATCTCGCAACTATCCCAGCTCCAATTAACGAGCCTAAAAACGGTTATGTAGCCGATCAAAAAACCCAAAGAGCACATCTGCCAGAAGCCGTGTTACGCTGACAGGTTAATACCAAGAGAGGACAAGACTGACACGTTAAACTCACGTAACCTCAGCTAATCCTTTTATCATGACATCCACCGTAAACTGTTGTATATTAGGAACAAAACTATTGATGGTGGGATAAAGCCTATAATGCAATGCCTATGTCCTGGTGTGTTTAGTGAGCTACTCAGATAAGGTCTGATCTAAGTTCAGGTCTACCCAGATCCTAGTTATGTTCATTATGAATCAAACTGGTCTTAGATCAGCACTTAGATTTCCGGCTTAGATTGCATCTGTGTATTTTAATGGGGCATTGGATTCAGTCATGGTCTGCTGATTTCAGAGTCCTTTTGGATGCTCTCAGAAACGATTAACAGTGTTAGACACCTGGTGCAATGTTATACACGATGTGAAATGCTGACGCCCTCTCTGTAGTCACAACAAAACACGTATGTATCAGAACAACATTTCACTACTTCATATTCGTGACAATGACGCCACACATCTCTACCAACACACCATCTGAAACTTCGCCATACCTGAAATGTTTTGATCTGTGTTATTTTCCGTTCAGTCTTTACAGTCCTCTTTGTCAACAGACCAGATCTTTTGTCACCACGCGGAGTCCTACAACCTAGCAACGGTCAACCCACCCACCTTAAGTTTCACCCAACTGCTGACTGATGAAATCAGCAGGACCATTTCATTGCATGAATAGAAGAGGCAAAGTGGTCGCTAATTTTGAACAGAGAAGCCAATACAGAGAGAGTACAGTGAGACAAGCCATGGTAGGAATACCAGCTGCGTCCCCATTGTTTTTGGATGGGTATGTGACCACTATCAGGGGATCCTGGCCCACAGGAGCGAAGCATCTCCCTAGGACTGGTGGTGGTACTAAGCAGAACCTAAGCAGACCAGATCTGTGTTGCCACAGCAGTGAGATATTCCAGAGTTCTGAAGATATCAGAACATCAGTGATTTTGTCAGTCAAACTTTGAGGGGGTCTATGCAAACCAAAATACCGTGCGATTGCCTGTCAAAGACTGTCATATTATGGTTTGTATTTAAACTGACAAAAGTCCCTGAATACACAAGATGCGATTGAAATGGAAAGGATTCTCACATCAAAGAACTGTTAGTACATGTCATGACATTGAGCAATGACACTGAAAACTGCCATTGGAAAACATTATTTAGGAGCATGAAAGATCCTAGCATTCGATGATGTTCCTTTGCCAATCGCGTGCAGTCCCAAGACATCTTCCTTTTTCAGACCACGATAATGTGAAGAACAAAAGCATTAAAGAGACCATGAAGCAGAACATATTTCAGATAATGCCTTCCTTTAATTTTGTGGATAGCATGAATATCCCAGACACCCTTTCTTCAGGTGGCATCCCATGACTGCTCAGGACATCTGGCAGTGGATGAGATTATCATCCATCATGCATCCTCAGCTAAATTTGTCCACCATATACAGACATATGCAGGCAGCCACAAAGCTTGTTGAAACCAGAACAATTGTGGGTTTTGCCTTGGCAGTGAAAGCTGCAAGGCTACCTGGATTCCAGTTTCATAATGACGACATATTTACCGTATGAAACCAAACCAGGTTTAAAACTCATTCCACGGAAGACCCAGTGTCTGCTCTTTTTTCCCTTTCAACTCATGTGACCTTAAAACTTGGAGAACCAGGTAAGGGGATTTCCTAAAAAAATGTTTACCTTTATGAATCAATGAAATACAATGTAAGAGTGAAACCCAAAGACACCTGGCCCTCAATGGAATGGGTTTGACAACATACAGTCATTTGTGAGACTGAGTTTTTTTTGCTAGATACATTTTGACACGCCCAGGGTGATATGCCTGAGACAATGTTGTGCGTTTTGGACAGAGAGGATTGATAGACTACATATTACTGACATTGCTTGGATGAGGCCGAATGCCAGCTTTGTTTTTGGAGGGCTTTTGTCCTTGTCCAAGGCCAGGGCGATTCATTGCTTGAGTGATGTTTTATAAGACAGGAAGGGAGAGTGGGACTGAAAGCAACATCCAGATCTTTGAGGGGTACAAACAGACAGAAGAGAGGGAACAGACAGCGCATGCTTCTGAGTGATGTGATTAGGGTTGTGCTGTTGGACTGGTGGATTTGGGGATTTTCACACAGCAGAAATGGTTAGGGAAACAGGTCTGCCATCTTTAATTCATCACACTGGTGTCATAACTCACATCAAGCAGGGGCACATTAAGTTCAACATCCGTTGTTTGTTATTTCTGGACCCTTAAAAAGCTGGTTCTGACCGAATTGCCCAACCTAAACAGAACACTCTGTCCTACGAGGTCATGCTATTTTTGGAGCTCAATAGCCAGACCACAGTCCGTGAGGCTTTAACACCGACTTAAAGGTTATTAGACATTTTGCTCATGGCTTCACTGGCATTGAACAATAACAACAGTAGGATAATATCACAAGTAAAACCTTTTTATGCTCATGGCTTCACTGGCATTGAACAATAACAACAGTAGGATAATATCACAAGTAAAAAATTATTATCATCTCCCAGTTTGGTGAAAGGGAGACAGCTGAGACATGCAACTTACAAGACGAGTTCCACTAGGCCGTGCCGCTCTTTAATCAACATTTATCAAATCAGAAAGACAGTTGAACAAATGTGCTGGAGCTAACTCTGTTCGACAGTCAGCTTTCTGGTTACCGGCCCACTTGATGAACACGATGAGACAAGGAGCGCTTCGTAGTCTGGAGGGTGCAGTGCAGACGCTCAACCATCCACTGGGACGGCTTATCCTGTCTCAAACATATCACCAGAAGTCATGAACACAATGGAAATGAGGCTCAGAGGGGACGCAGGTCATACAGGGAGGGAGAGGCACTTCTCTGTCTGTTTCAATAGGCACAAATCACTATTATGGTCCATTCAGATGGGTCTTGAGGCTTTGTCGAATACATTTTTCTAATAATTATTTGAGTTCGTAAGGTCACCTTTTCTTAGGCACACGTTTATTGCCATCGATGGCGGAATTCGCAGCAGACAGGAATTCAGAGAGGTGAATATGTCATGGTCTTGACAAGCATGTAATGTTGTCTTTTGAAGCATGAAATGCTGGCTAGCATTCATCGGATTGCTAACAGCATGTCTTATATACTAGTTGGCATTAGTTCATCAGTTTACTAGCAACTGTATACATCTATTCAAAGGATGAGGAATTCTGATCAGCTGATGCCAAATAAAAAAACTTTTAGGTCGCCTTGTTGGCTTACTTCACTACTACTGCAAGTGATAATCACGTTGGATAGATAACTTCTGTTCCGGGTGTATGAGTAACACTACTCATATACCATAGTTAATGCAAACTGAGTTACTTCAGTTTGCATTAACTATGCATTTTGGAAGAAAGCTGATCAACTTTTCCACTACTAGTCATTATTAAGAGGAGCTAGCATAATAACCGGTACTAATCACTTGTACTTCTGTTCTGGGCATGTGAATGAAACATGAATTATTACAGTGTATATTAAATATAATTTTTGGAAGCAAGCTGGAGAAACATGCCAATGAAAAGCCTGTGCATTCTGCCATGTATGAGATCATTTTCAAGTTTCCCCATCCAGGTATATCAACAAGCTAGGCTATAGCCAGCGTAAAAGCTTTTTATGATTGGGATACCATTTTATATCAGACTCAGTAGGTCTTTTAAATCAGACGGTAATGAAATACTAAAAAGTTATTTTGTGTTGGAAAGGTGTTGATGTACCTCAACAAACAAGAGGGTGTGGAAATACCACAACAAACAGAACGGTGTGAAAGTATGTCAACAAACAAAATGTTGCAGGCATATATCAGTTATTAAAAAGATATTGACTAAAATGCACAGACTCCTTCTCCAGATCACTGATTGGCTCACTCATACTCTGCCAGAGAGTGAAATCATACGTAAGCATTTTTAAACGGTCAGTCTCAGAAGTTTGAGGTGAGGTTTTGCAAGTGTATTTACACAAACATGTGCTTTGGCCACAGATGAACATAGACAAGTGAACAAGCTCATTTGGGCATGAGAAATAACATATATAAAGTTTTCAATCAAAAATGGGACAACGCGGAAGTTTGTTGTCTCTCAGAATCAGCCTGTGTTTATTAAGCTGTGGCTATAGGCCTAACCCTGCAACAGTGAATTAACGGGGTGGACAGAAATTGGCTATGCACACAGCCCAAGGTATTCATTCAGAAACCCTATCTCTCCATAAAATATTTTAATTAAGAAATATTCAATCACCCCCCCCACCCCCCACCCAATAAAGTGAATGTAAAAGCTGATGCTTGCCTTTTTCTTTACTGCCAGACATTTTGCTAAATGACTCTAGCGTAAATCTAGCATTTTGCTAAATGACTCTAACACAATCTGCAATCCGCTGTTCTACCAGGGCTGCAATGAGAACCAGACAGTTTCACACTGTCACATCACAGGGCAGGTGTTTTACACGCTGCTGCTGACCTCCCAAGAACATACAACTGTTCCAGGGCAACTCATTAGTCCTACAAACACAATGTTTCACAAAATGGATGCTTCCAAATGATTACCCACTGCTAGATTAACCAAAACATATATTTCAGACCTACTTGCATTGGCATGCATACAAATGTGCACACGCTGTCACTAGCACAGGGTTACATTCCAGGGAAGGAGCCCAGTTAATGATAGACAGTAAAAACCAGCTTACACAAGCCCCCCCCCCCACACACACACACACACACACACACACACACACACACAAACACACACACACACACACACACACACAGACAGCATCCTGGGCTTCTGCTTTTGATTGAGTTTGTTCAAGACACTTTTAGCAGGATGAAGATTCTCAATTAGCTGCCTTGAGGGTGTCATGTCTGCAACAGAAATCTTCTTAGTCACTCTGGTTGGCAGATTCCCAGAAGCAGACAAAGGCATGAAGATATATTAGAAAACAGATGGGAAAACTTCAGACATGGCAGGACTGAATCCACCTAATATCAAACATTTTGCTGCGGGTACGTGTAAAGGAAAACATACTTTAACTTGAGAAGAACATATGAGTACATTTACATTCAAGCAATTCAGGAAGCACTCTAATTCCGTGAATACGTATATACATTTCCATACTTTCTTATGATATTTCACTGCCCCGTGGAATGGAGCCAACCACCTTGGCATTAAAGGCTACATGCTATTCCAATTGTGCTACATGGGCCCATCTCCTGCTGTTTTCCCTAAATGTTTTCTTGTTGCTACCACTGTAGCTGTCATAATATTCCATAAATACCTGGCGGGATCAATGAATAGAGCCTGAAATAACACCACAGGTTTCTGTCTTCTCTGGCTTACGCAGACGCCCAAAATAGATTCACAAGAGGAGGAATTCTAGCGTTCATTAAAGATGTCTCTGTAATGTTTATTTAAAAACCAGTCCTAAGCTTGGCCAATGCAGTCTGGTTGGGCATTGTGGTATTTGGGTCAGGGAGGATGACACTGTTTTCCTTCATTGTACTTTTTGGAAAAAGCCAAATGTTTGCAGCAGTGTCACCATTAAACATACATAAAATCTTGTGAAATTATGAATAGAGAACAGAGATAGAGCAAACTGAAAACATTTCCACAAGCAATTCTACTGATTGCACTTAGACAGATAGTGAGTTCTAGCATTGATCCACGAACAAGGTTGATTTTCTCCTCTGTCACTGTTCCTTTTCACAGTGTTCTCTGCAGATAAATGTATGGGCAGAAGTTAACAGTTCAGCTACGTATGTAATGTATGATCACTCTAAACCTTCTTCTCTAAAGGTGACTGCATACCAGAGGTGTAAAAAGTACTCGGCTGTGTTCACCAGTTTTGGGAAGTTCCTAAGGAAGAGCTAAATTACTAGGGAAACTAACCATTGACCTTTATTGATAATTTCCTAAAGTGGCGAACACAACCGAATACAGTTGAGTACTTTGTACTATTTAAAACTCTTCTGCATATTTTGTTACAATCAACACAGTGGAAGAAATTGTGAATAAGTAAAGTCTACACAATAATATGTATGTAATACTTTTTAACTACGCAAGGGCCATCACTGACATTTGCATATTTTCTCGAGCCTGTGGCCAAATCTGATTTAGAACTGAACAGATAAGGGACTTGGTATGCAGCCAAAACCATGTTTTCGTAACAAACTCAACCATTCCTTGGCCTTGTGTGTAACACATTTAGTACGGTAAACAACATAGTTGGTATGTAATGTGTGGCTCACTTACAGGGCGTGTTGAAAACCTGCCGACTCAAACAAATGACACCGCATGTAACGTACAGTGTGACAAGGTCCTGTTATCACAGAGAATAACTGTGGTTTCAGCCCCGACAGGTTCTTGGCTCATTCACCCAGAATGATTTGTCCTGACAGTGCTTAGAGATATAACAAAACAATACTGGGTCGTGGAACTGGTAATAAGTGTTACATTACGTTTTATAAGATTCAGTGGATTGTACGAAAAACACTCAGTTGCTGCTCAGTACCCATTAAAACACCTGAATGTGAACCTGTTCAAGACAAATAAATGAAGATGAACCCAATAGATTAGGAGTGATACTTTAGAAAATCAAGTCATTCCAGTACAAACATTTTGAACATTTAAAACTTTAAACTACAAAGACTATAAACTGTAAGTATTTTGTGTGGTTCACTTGGGATATTAAAATAGCATTCATAAGCCCTTAAAAAACATGTCAATTTATTACACCTTAAATCTATAAAGAGTAGAAATGACGAACTTCAAAGATTATATTTTTTGTTAAAAGACAAATAAAACCTTTCCTTACACCACTAACATTGTCACAGCAGACATGACAACAGCTAGCTACACAATTTTTGTCATTTGAACAGTCTTGAAAAAGCAGCTTAACTAGCCTTTGCAGCACACTTTTCATGATGACAATGATAGCCAGTTAATATTCGTTTGTTGTGAATGCTTCTTATGTTGATCTGAAGGCCTCTAATGAATGTGAGCCAGGTGGCTAGCTAGTTAACAGACAAATGCACCTGAAAAGTGGTGGGGAAACCAGAAATGTTATCATGACTGCAACACAGACCTGAAATATGCATGTCACTCACCACAAGATCCTGTAACAAAGACTGATCTCATTACTGCTAGCCAGGTACGTTCTCCCTTGCTGTCCTGCAAATGTTTTTTCTTGTATGTTGGCTAGCTGGAATTTTCTATTTTATGCTTCGCTTTTGGCCTCTTGACTGATGCACACCAGTGAGTAACACTCATGATAAAATATTCCAGAACAAATGTTAGTAAAAGAAAATTGAGTAGTAAAATAATATGAATTACTGTAAAATAACTAATTGTGGCTGTCCATGCTCTGTGTACTGAACTTATACTGTACATGCGATGGTTGTATAGTAGTTTTTGAATCTCTTTAGGTTTTCAAAAATACAATTCTAAGCATAATATAAACAAATGCAAAAAGAAATGACACCGCAGTACATTTATAAAATGAAATATCACAATGGATCAGTGGATAAATCAGTGTGATCAGTGTTAAAATGTCTTAGCTTTATCTATAATTTATATGTACTTCTCTAGTTGTTCATTTTACCATTGAGGTGGCAGATACCCGGACTGTTAAGGCAAAATGAATGTCTCAGTAGTTTATCTGGTAAAAGAAACATGTTCCCGCTTTTTACTAAATGAAACCTTCCATGTTGAAATGCCACAGGACATGCCAACCAGCAATGCTGAGGTGGTTATTTGTTTCTACCCCTTTTGGTTATATTGTGACCATCAGTTTTGTAAGAAACATTTGGTGAAAACATGTTAATACAAACATCACCATCTTGTAGCCTAGACTCCCTGTTTGCGTTCTCTGATTTGTTTCTGCTCACATAGTCAAGATTTTACAAACAACAGCTTCTTGTGAATGTTGTCTTACTGGGGCTTCTCACTATGACAAAACACTGCAATTTACCCCTCCCCTTCAAGGGAATGCACACAGACCTGTCACTGTAAAAAAATATTAAACAAATTAAGGTTTCTGTAATCGCCTCACAAAGAACAATGTCTGAAGAGACATTGGAGACAAAGATTCTTTCTTGTCTGTGTATGTACACAGACATTGCAATAGATTTTCTGAATAATGTAGGGGAAACATTTTTAATAAATTGTGACAGAATACAACTCTAATGTTTAGTTAATTTGAGTGATTTTTCATTATGTGGCACAATGTGTTCTTTAGTATATTTTTCCTTATTGACATATGGAGTGCATACATGTGAACCGACGTTTACTGAAGTCGTTAAACATGTTGGATATAACAATGAAATTACTGAAACCAAAAAAAACATCCTGTTTCTTTCGTTGACTTTGAGCTACAATCACACAGCCTCTATATTTTCAGGCAGCAGGGTAACGTAGTGGTCAAGAGCGTTGGGCCAATAAATGGAATGATAACCCCTTATCATACCTACATAGTCAAGTGGGGAAACTGCATAATTATCACTGTGTGCATAGTTAGCATTTTGTGTGTAACCTTCAAACCCGCCTTATTTAGCTAATCCGACACCACATGCTACAATCTTGTGTCTATCTTTTTTCCACAGGCCTCTACGCAAAAGACTGCAAAGGACGACTCGCACCGTGAACCCACACGCTTTTGTCTCTCCGGATTTCCCTCGGACCAAAATGTCACCTCGCCAAACACCACCTGCGCCCCTCGACTTTTGGCTTGATCTAATTTTTATTGTTCCACCCTGGGTTATCTGCTGTTTCAACTGCCCTGAGGACTGACAATCCTCAGCCTTGATATGCCTGCGTGAGTCTTGGCCTAACCAGTACACGGCAGCCTTTTGCTCACGCCGCACGGCACAGACGGAGAGCTGCGGGGCCCCGAGCCACATCAGTGAGCTTCTTGAAAATTGCTAGATTAGCTGCTAAAAGTTAACATGTAGTCAAGGGATTAGCGCAGTTACGGGCAGCCTGCCCTGTTCTCCCCCAAAACCTTCCGACGCACTGCCACCCAATCTCCCCCACCGCTCCATCGTGGCAACCACCCGTGACCATGACCACCCTCCTGTCCCTAATTAAGAGCAGCAGTCAATGGGGACCGTGTTCCTGCACCACAGAGATTAAAAACAACCTTATCCAGGTTCTCCCCCATGTGTCCTCCTTTCGGCCACCATGGATGTGTGCTTGGGATGATAAACCTCAGGCTTCAACTGTGTCTACATGTCCTTACGTTGGATGAAGAGAAAAAGACAAAAAAGACGCTAAAAGAGAGAAAGAAAGAGGAGACCAGAAAAGCCCTTCTCAGTCTGCGTAAACATGGGAGCGGAGGTATTTTGATTAGTCAGCCTCAGCTCCTTGGAGATGAGGGGTGGGGACAGAACCTCCTCCACTAAAACCTGGCAAGCCCTGATCTGAAACCAGTGGGGATTTTGCTATCGAAAGGAAGCTCCCCGAATAACGTCCAACATCTACTCAGTGTGAGGTCATACATGGGCGCTAGGAAAAAGATTTGCGAAAGGATGACATTACGTTCTGCTGCTATCGCTTTCATACATCTGCTTGTAGGCCCTGCCGAGGGGGGGGGCGTGCAGGGGAGCGAGAAAAAACAACAACACCGAGGGAAATCTGGAGTGCTTTGGTGGAAAACCGTGGTAAACTCCAAGCTATTCAGGCGTTTCAGTGCTCTTGTATCCCTGTTTGGAGACACGGGACCCAAACAAAAGAGTACCTCCCACTTAAACCTCCAGTCTTACCAGAACAATGGGTCCACCTGCAACCCAGGGCCCCCGTAAGGACCACGAGCGCCTGCCCATCGCAAACGGTTCCGTTACTCCGCAACCTAACATGACGATGTGCATAAAGAGGAGAAGAGCAAACATGTTTCCACACAAAGGCAACAGCAGATTGAGGGTTATGAGTCAAAGTTTACTTAAGAATATGAAATGATTGATGAGAGAGCTGTCACACGTAGAGTCCCAGATCATGCCCCTGCGCATCAACCCGAGCAAGCCTCCCATTTAACCCGTCGCACGCAGCCCCGTCTCTCAACTTCCCCATACAGGAATTTGGAGCACAACCCATGAGGCCTTTTGAATTGTATTTCATGTCGTGCTTGAACACAGTAGGAAAATGTGATGTATAGCGCACGCTGCGCATAAGAATGGTGTGCGCGGTGAGCCCCGGGAGAGAGCTGTTACAAGGCATTTCAGCGGTACGTCTTGCTGGCCGTCCAAATATGTGCGAGTGAACACGCATGCGATGAGGGGGCGGGAACAGAATGCCGAAACGATGCCAGGTCTGGATTTTCTGTTACAAACAGGCACGCCAGAGAATACATTTTTATCTCCGTGGGTAAAGTTATTGTCGTAAATAAGGTTGAGGCAAAAGACGACAGGCTCTCCGTGCATAACAAAACGTCCCAGCTTAAATTTTCTGTCGTGACACCATGTGTTGTATCGTTTCTGACATCTCAAAGCCCATTTAGATGTTTTTTTTAATTAATTTCAGAAAATCATGAAAATGTTTGCTACATAACTTCCATGGAGACTAGACCTCCTAATGATAGTGGGTATGATTGTCAAGGTGTTAAAGGAACAAAAGCTTAACTCATATATATATGTATATATATATATATATATATATATATATATATATATATATATATAACTACATATGACTGCCTGTTTGACATGCTTTCCCACAATTCACTTTTGTTTCAGCTTTCACCTGTTTCACACCGAGTTTGGAGGGAGGACACAGAGGTAGGTTAGGTCCCCCTCTTAGTGTGGATGGGAGTATATATGGTGGGAACAAGTCACTCTAGGTTGGCATCTATCATGAAGCTGAACACTTTAATGGATTGTCCTGTACACAAACACACACAAAAACACATCCACCAGCATATACACATGAACCAAGACAAACAAAACATCCAGTGTAGGAGTATAAGATACACATTCAATGACAATGCAAATAGGCCTCGGTTTGTACAGGCCCTATTCCAAAAAAGTTGTAACGCTGTGTAAAATGTAAAGAAAAATGCTAGATGCAAATCATTTAAAACCTATAATCAATAACAAAGAGTACAAAAACAACATATCAAATGTTGAATATCACACAATTTATTTCACACAACTTATCGGGTCAATTGGCACCAGGTTAGTAACATGATTGGGTATTAAAAGATCAATCCAGAGAGGATGGGTCTGTCAGACGAGAGAATGGGCAGGGGTTCACCACCTTCACAGTGAAAACCTGTGCAAAAAACTGCAAACTGTGGCAAATAATTCAACAATTGAAGAATAATGTCTCATTGTAAAATTTCAAAGGGTTTGGGAATCCCATCATCTACAATACATAATATCATTAAAAGGTTCCGAGAATCTGGAGAGATCCCTGTACGCAACGGACAATGCCGAATACCAATGTTGGATGGGCGCACTGTATTAAAAACCGAAACAATTCTGCAGTAGAAATCACTGCAGGAGCTCAGGGACACTTCTGAAACCAGTGTTTGTGAACACACTATGTCACTGCGTCCCCAAATGCATGTTAAAACACTACCATGCAAAGACACAATATATCAACAAGATCCAGAACCTCTGTCACATTCTCTGGGCCCAGGTTCATTTGAGACTGAGGCAAAATGTCAAACTGTCCAGTGGTCTGACGAATCAATATTTGATATTATTTTGGGGAATTTAAGAGGAGAGGGACCATACATCTTGTTATCAGAACACAGTTCAAAAGCCAGCATCCATGATGGTATGGGGGTGCATTAATGTACATGGAATGGGAGACTTGCTCATCTTTGAAGGCACCATTAATGATGAACAATTAATGATGAACAATATATAAAGGTTTTGCAACAACATACTGTGTGCTGCCATCCAGATGATCTTTTTCAGATCTTTTTCAGGGATGGCCTTGCTAATTTCACCAAGATAATGCTAAACCACATTCTGCACATATTACAACAGTAATAAAATAGTCTGCAGTAACAGAGTCTGGGTCCTAAACTGGCCTGCCTGCCGTCCAGACCTGTCATCTATTGAAAATATTTGGCCCATTATGAAATGAATAATAGGATAAAGGAGACCTCGAACTGTTGAGCAGTTGGAATTCTATATCAAGCAAGAATGGGAAAACATTTCACTTTGAAAACTTTGAAGTCCTTAGTTCCCAAACACTTACAAACAACAATAAAAGTAGAGATGATGCAACACAGACATGCCCCTATCCCAACTTTTTTGAAAAGTGTTTCTGGCATCAAGTACAAAATGGGTATTTTTCCAAAAACAATAACATTTCTCAGTATCAACATTTGACGCGTTGTCTTTAGATTATTTTCTGTTAAATACAGGGATACATGATTTGCAAATCATTGCATTCTGTTTTTATTTGCATTTAACACGTAGTCCCAACTTTTTGGGAAACGATCAGTTTGGTGAGGATGGCGATGTTTGGAGATGTAATTACAGAGATGTTTCCCTTGTCTTCATTTCGTTTCTGACTCCATCACTATGGTTCCACTGAGGGAAAAAAAAGTGCCTTCACACCAAGTGGAGGAGCATATGTTGGCATATGTGGGCATACCATTTACACTAATACAAATTACAAACCATACAGAATAGTAATGACGCCACTGGACATCTATTAGACTGCACACTTATTAAGGACACTTTCCTGGTAGACTACATCTTAGGAAAATATACACACAACACATTACGCTAAGAAGGGTCTTGTCAGGTAAACAGGAGGCTTTAATATTAGGGTGTATGTTGGACTTGCCCAGTCTGTAAAAATACCATTTTTGATTTGTTGTAATCGTAAAGAAAATTTGATTTGTGAAAGGCAGTGTTGTACCATTACAACAATGAGGCCTGGCTAGGACTCAGCAAGGAATCATGCTGAATTAGTTTCCTATCTGAGGTATGTAAAAATCCGCCTGGACTCTTGAGCGTTCTATTTATGTCAGCCACAGTTGGAAAGGCCAAAAGTTTCCACTGCGGCTGTTGGTTGAGTTGCGGTCACCTATCTAAAGGATTTTTATGAATCTTAATGTTTGTTAATTCGGTCAAAAGATAATAGCCAGCCCACTGGTAGTAGACTGGCAGTCTTGCCAGAACGATGCTGTTGTATTTCAACAAGCCTGAATCCGCAATTGTCCCATATGTAAGCCGAAACGCACGAGTGGCCTCGACGAAGCGTGTCCCCCATGCGGACCCCAACACAAATGGGTCTCAGCCTACTAGTGTTGGCATTCCCCATTCAACCCGTCCCAGGGGCCCCTCAGCAACTGTTTACAGCGCTGATCCATCTCTGGCAGCCACATGAGTATTCAGGGGAATAAATGTTTACCAACTCTGGTATCAGATACCCAGGAATGGCGAGATAGCCAGTTCATGTTACCATCCCATGTCACCACAATGCTAATCTGCGAGCACAGCTTCATAAGACGCGGGGAGAGTGACATGGACGCCAGGCCAACCATGAACGGTCCTCCATGGAATGTTTTTCTAGGTGTCATTAACTCGTTCTTTCTAATACGGTTGAATGTGGTGGGGGTGGGAGCTCTTAGAGCACAGGCCATATGGTCCCTTCAGGGTTGGTTGGTGTGTATCTGTAGGATTTTAAAGAAACAATGTGACTGGGTTGTATTTCAGACAGACAGACGGTTATACAGTGATCTGATTCAGCAGATCTTTCGATTTTTGTTAAATGTCTTACTCAGGGAGAGGTCCTGGCTTTGGTATACAAGGACGATGTCTCCATTGGCCGAGTTCACGGTGAAGTCTTTACACACTTACAAACACAATGGCAAATGACACACACACACACACACACACATTACTTACAAAGATCATTGAAGCAAGGCCGGTCCTTGACAAAATGTACAGTCTTTTAATTTAAACTAATCCATGAGTGTCTCCCGTCTACCACAGGCTTGTGGCCAGCATTTGACACGGTCATGTGGACGTCTCTCTTGCATGACAAGCGCACAGAATTGCTAGCTTGCAAGAACTGAAAGTTGAGAGCATGAAAATTGCCCTGACTTATCAGGAGACAGGCGGTAGCTGCCGAGGGGAAAGCAGGCAGGCAAAGAGCCAGTGATCAGAACACGATAGTTCATTTAAATTGAGGTTGCAAGGCTCTCACTCGCTCCACAACAATCTGAAGGTATAAAAGCTGTTATTGGATGAAAAAATGTAAACAAGCTACAACGAATTGGTAATAAGTTGGCAACAGCATTGACTAGGAAGGACAGTTTTAATTGTTTTCGGAAAATGCAGCATTAAGGAAATGAGATTGAACTGTCAGCATTTTTCTCCTGTATTTTCACAAGTTTTTGGCAAGAGTGCCCAAACGTTTTCAAAAGCACATGTCAATTTCAATGGTCACATCCTCGTGTTGGCCAAGTTCCTGTCTCTCTGACAACTTCACAGTACGTGATAAACACATTGAGAGGAACACGCTTCTTGTACAGTTTCTAGGAAATATCTCCAGTCATTGCATGAGCTTTCCTGGTCCAAAGCCCAAAGGCCTAGTTCCAAAATGTGACACTGACATGTGTTCTGGTTAAATCAAGATGGAGACGCCGTGCTCTGAGCAATAAGTGCATTCTCCTCTATGAAGAATAGAGTTTTTATATATATATATATTATTGAGTAAGTCCAACAGTCCATGCAGTGGAGAGTTCACACTTATCCCGTCCATAAGCAGAACTGTGGAGATTTGTTTGCATAGTTGTTTAACTAAATGTTTTTTCTTAGTGTTTGAGGAACAGACAGGCCAGTGGTGCTTGGCTGGGATGTGTTAGTTTTAAACCAGCTCCTCTTGTGGTTAACCCCAACACCCTTTGAAACGGTGTGATTTTTTTTCCTGTTTTGTTTGTTATTGCTGAACTTGTGGGTTATTAGAAATTTGCTTCATTTCAATTGTTTTCAGTGGGCAGTGTGCAGAATGTTATTACTGTCCCTTCTGGCAAATTCTGTGTTTCATTTTATTTAACATCTCTCTAAAGACTTCTCAGATTGTGTCAATAAATTGTTTTATATCTGTTTGTGCAATGCTTTAGTTATGTTCTGGTTCTGATTCTCCATATTTGACTGAAGCAGTGCTGGCCAATCCAGGGCCGACACCCAGCACTCAGCAAATATTAACAATTGCTCAATCACTACCAAATGCTGCTTTCATGGATCAATGGATTGTTCTCAACTATGAGGCAGTGCTATTTTGGTATGTTGCCACAGAAATCCCAAAGGTTTTATGTAAGTGTTCACTTGGGGTTCCAAACTTTTTCCCCTCCGAGGCCCATTTCTTCAAGTTAGTAAAATGTCAAACCCCACCGACATTGACTACCACACCAGCATGACAGGGACCTAAAAACAATTTGTTAGCCTGATTCCAAAGTAATTAAATAGATTTTTTTTTTAAAAGGCTTAGATCAATGTCAAACATAATATACAAACACTTACTAACTCAATCTTCTTTGACTTCTAGCTAATGCTGACATCTATTCCATCTTCCCCTGATATTGTGTAGCTTGTTTCTAGTCTAAATCATGGCACAGTGAACTGCTGCCACAGAGCTTCAGAAAATATTGTCAATTTTAAGAAACAAACTTCTGAACTATGGCACAAGCAATACATGTTGTTAGTATTAGGAATGTAATAAGACACTACTATTGCAAAAAGAATTATTACATGTCGTAAGTATTTGAAATGTGTAAAGACAAGATGATGGCAAAGGCCTTTGACATAGTAGTGTTTTTACACATTCCAAATACTAACAACTTGTAAAAATACTACTATTGCACAGGCCATTATTACCAGTTGTATTATTTGGAATGTGTAGACACTACTATGTCAAAGGCCATTATTAAATGTTATTAATATTTGGAATGTGTAAAGACAGTACTCTGTCAAAGACCATTTTTACACGTTGTTAGTATTAGGAATGTGTAAAGTCACTATTTGGGCCCTGGCCAGTAATTTGTGTTTTTAACGTTAGGAATGTCAGTAAGTTATACATACACTTGTCTAAAGTTGACACTATGCTCATTTAGTTACGACATGCACCTTCTCTCATAGAATGTAGATGCACTTGCCCTTTCCCACTTCAACTAAAAACAACCCTCCGTCCTCTGGTCAAGTCATTCTATAAAACTGTAACATGGTGATCAGACCGGATAGACCCTAAAACCCTTTCAAGTCTTTTACCGCTTTAGGCCATTGTAATGCCAAAGTACTTCAAATGGCAATTGAGAAGTGTGTGTTGGTAGATGGAAACTAGGAACACAAGCAGGTTCCTGAGAGTCCACAGAATTTACATTATGCTGTTTCATAGTATGTACTGTAGCCCAAATCTTCTACACAGGTTTGCGAGAAGACAACTTGGGCAAATAAACGTCCACATCTCGGACTAGATTCTCTCAATGCACAGGTGAAAACCGAAATATGCTATCTTGTTCCCTAAAGCCTGTACTTTTGGAACCTGTATTGTTGCTTTTACAGATTATTTTGTAATTGCTATAATTAGAATTTGATAAAACATCACATTTCAGGGCACCTTTCATTTTTATATGTGAATGGCTAATTTATGCAAATTTGGAAGAGTATGACTGAAAACAAGAAATTATTATGAACACAGAGATATTTGTAAGAGAATATGATGTAAATGAGGGTATTCAATTTGAGGATGAGAAACTTAATAAAGGATAAAAAAAGGTTTAAAAGCAAGTCACTTTGAGTATTTTCTTGTAGTGCATGGTTTGACAATATATTTGGAAAGTGCTTATTTTGATCATGTTTTATTTGTAGAGCATTGGGTGGCCAGTGTTTGATCGTCGCCTGACGAAAATCAATAGAGATAGGATAACCCAAAGCAAACCCCCCAGAAGTCTTTGAAGAGTACGAAGACTGCAGGAGGGGTTGAGCAGGGGCAATTTCTATGCCTTTTGCGATGTGGTGGGGCGGTTTGCTATTAAGTGAATGTGACATGGAGTGCATTGGTAATATGACATGAAAATGAAGGGTGAGTCATACCTTTTGCATAGTAACAGCATCTGCTTTCTGTTTTCATATTTTGACAAACATGCAGACCAAAATATAATACCTAGGGCATACATTACAGTATAGTATATATTTTCTGATTTAGATCGAGCACAGTTGACCTGTATTTCCGAAAGCATGTCTTTGATACAACGTAATGGATAGGGGCTGATGTTGCAATCACGACTATTATAATGACAGCAAGCTAATAAAACTACCTGGTAGCCAACTAGGGCAGTGACATCGTTGCACACGTCTAAGCTACCGCAGATACATCAAGATTTCCAGACTCTGACACGGCGGAACCGTGCGGTTGGGAATTTCCATTCTAAGATTGTCACGGACGAGTGGAAAATTCACAGCGGACACTGTGAGCGGCTTAAATGACACACATAAAAAAACAGCATGAGCAAGTGTATGTGTAAGCATGTCTGTCTGTCTGTGTGTGTGTTTTGGCAGGTGGAAGGACCGTCCCAGTGCTCAGATGACACCGAAGGGGCTGAGACATCAAGGACGACTTCGTAGCACCATCTCTCCATTCACCCCTCATAGCTGGGCTTTGCCCTGGATATCCAATCGAATCAATTGAAATACTATTTGTCACACGCTTCTTTAACCACAGGTGCTAACACAGGAAGTAGTTTATGCACAGGTCAGTGCACAGGGATATGGGTCGTTTGGGGCTGAGCATTTACAGGTATGGGTAGTAGTAGAAGTTGCGACACGTGACGTGCCTGGCCTGAGCGTATGTGTTGTGTTCGTGTTTGGTACGAACACGTTCGTGGAGTGTGGGCAAGGCCTCGTGCGTGTGCTTCTATTCAATAGGAAAAGTCTCAATTATTTCAATGTTTAAAAGTCGTAATGCCTAGGACTTGCAGTCTTGTCTCACACTATTCCTCCAAGATGCTCAATTTATATTTTTTTAAATCACGTTTTACACAATTAAATGCAAAAAAAAAATTCACAGACAAGGGGGAATTTCTGAGTTTTGCATGATTTTTCACAGACATTTGGGAGATTTGTACACCTAGAGTAGATTTCTATACATTTTGGAGGAATGAAACAGACATGTTTGTCTCCATTTCAAGTTTCACTAATAGTTTAATCAAGTTGAAAATGGAGGACAAAGATATACTGTGCTGCGTTTTTATGATAAATTGAACGACTCCAGAGCCTGTTAGATGCTCCTGCTAACCTGCCAGCTGAAGTTCGTCTGGTAAAGTGAGCTGCCTAGTGATTTATGACCCGTGAGTCCACAGCGAGCCAAACTTCAGAGGAGCATACGGAGCTCAAGCTGACTCAAGCAGAACTCATCTACACACCCAGGTGCTCTGGCTGGGTGCTGGGCGCGGGGGGGGCGTAATGGCATGCTTATTAGCCCAAAGGGCGTCAGGTCGTTTGACGCCTGATTGATGACATGGCTGAGAGGAGTCATGACCACGTTTGCGGTGTCCATTTTTGGAGAACCTCAACCGTCAAGTTTATCGTCAAGCCTCAAGGATGAGGCTGTGGTAGTCCTGAAATAGGCGCCTCACACCACGAGCTACCAGAGACTTCAGAACACACTCTTTCAGACGGCCTTGTTGTTACAATTAGTCAAGTTCATCGGCGCGGCTGATCCCACGGTACCAGGTGCCAGGGGTAACCTCAGGGTTAAACTGGTTTATGATGGAATATGAGGAGCAAGTTATGTCCGTGTCCTTAAAACGACACACACACACTCACACAACTGGGCAGATGGTCCTGAAGCAATCCGTTGCAATCCATTCAATGTATGTGCCACTTGTTTATCCAAAACAAGACACAAGTAAGAAAGATGTCAACTGGATGACATCCACATGGCAAGTTTCCATGCATGGGAAACTGTATTATTGTCATCTTCAGAAATGATATGCCGTGACTTGATCAGTAGCGGCCCATCAATTAGGGCATTAGGGCAAACAGGATTGTAAAAATAAAAATTCTTCATACAATTTTTTGACATTTTCTTATATTAGGATATATGTTACATAGTCAGAAAAAATTCTAATAAAGGTGTTTACGTTTTGCTATTTAAAAATGTTTTTTTCAGTCAAACGACCCTGTTGCACAGAAGTTCTATGCAGTGGGCAGAAATTCCAGGTCTTGGGATTGTATATAAATTGTTTGAATATAAGGAGGGCTGCACCAATAAGATACTATGAATACTACGGTCCGTTTACAGCACAGTGCTAATAGAAAGCTTTGGAATGTTAAAATGGACCACTCAGTCTCTTTGTCTTCCTGAAGGTATCGCCCTACATCAGGCATTATGGCACCAAGCAGCAAATTATATAATTACTTATTCACTGTTATCATGGCGATACCACAGGGCTACAAAAAGAGAGATTAAAAGGTGATGAACAGTACATCTGCATCAAACAAGCTATAGCATCAACCTGCAGAGGACAAAGGAAAGCAACATGCTCATAACCTGGTTAAATATACTTGTTACCGGAATGGAAGAAAGCATGGTTGTGTTGGCTGCACTCAATTATGAAGACTTTTCAAAGCTAAATAATTGCAAAGCATACAGCTACACAGGACTGGAAAATTGTTGGAATAATTGTACTATTAAGCTAAACTTTTAAGCTGGTAACTTTTAAGGACACTTTTCTCCAAACAAGTTGTGTGAACCAGAAATCCTAGATGTCAAGATATTGATCTACCAACCGACTTAAATATCAATCTGCCATTTTGTTCTGTGCAGAATATTATGCTTATTAATTAACTGCAACCGATATTAAATTGTTGACATTTATGTCATCAACCGACCCTTAGCTTGCTATTAATAGCATCATTTACACTTGTCATGCATGTTAAATATTTTTCCCAAAACAGCTTTGACGTAACATATAACAAATTATACATGTCATAGAATGACAATGTTCTTTTTTATTCATAAACTCCCCCTTGTTTGGTAAGAATTAGTGTGTAATTTGGTCAAGTCTGACTGTATTTTCTTTAAAATAAGGTTAAGTATTAGTTGGAAATAAATTAGTTTGAAAAAGTGTATAATAATGTGTTAATATGAAATGTTTCTCACCTTCAAAAACCAGCTCCTACTGACACACCTGTTCAATCAATGCTAGCTTGGTACTGTGACTGAGCTGGCTCTATATCCTGTTACAGGTAGACACAGGAAACCACCTGAGGCAGTTATAACTATTTACAAACCATAATTATGTCTCTTACAATTATAGATCATGTTCAATCAGTTTCTCCCACCCCCAGAGTCTTGTGAAGCACATACACTACCGCTCAAAAGTTTGGGGTCACTTAGAAATGTCCGTATTTTACATGAAAACACATGAAATAAGTTTACATTGAAAATATAGCCACTGACAAGGCTAGAAATAATAACTTATATTTGAAATAATAATTGTGTACTTTTTCGATTTGCAGCAATTACAGCCTTGCAGACAGTTTGCATTCTAGATGTCAATATTATATTTTTACAGATAAACAGAATATCATTATGAAATATATTTTGTTTTACCAAGCTGAGCGCTGTTGACCATCGCACGCAGTTCACTATTGCACACGTTTTAGAGCAGCAAAATAACGTCCTGCACGCGATGTTAGGTGTTTCAATCTAGCTTGTGGGGTCAGAGAAAGGTAACTGTCTGTGACTGTACATGTGTATGTTTGTGTTGATCTGTCAGTAAGTGGCAGTAAGTGACAAAGGTAAGATTGAAGATAGCTAGCTAGCTAACTGTCACATCTTGATAGCTACAATCGTCTACAACAGATTAGCATCATGCAGGCAAAATTTGAGATTCGGCAACAACACTAGGCCCATTAGTAATGGACGTCTTGTTTACGTCACTGAAGTGTGGTGGCAAAAAACTGCATGAATAAATCTAGGGAAGATCCAAGAATTAATGAAAAAAATATATAGTTGTGTCGTTGGTTTCTAGAATAGGAATGCAAAAAAGATGGCCTTTCCAGTAACTATAGGCACTTGAGTTTGTTTTTGATGACAGCAAAGGCTTTATTTATAGCAACCCTCCCAAATAACTTGAGAACTTTCTGCCCCAATGATCTGCATTTTCAACATTTGAGCTATTTTCTTAAAGTCATTTCCTGATTGGTATTTTTTAGCAACCTTTTGTCACGTATTATTACTTGTATTTTAGGTTATTTACCATATCGATGGATGACTATGGGCATTTGGCCTGTGTGTCACCTCTTATTTATACCCCAGTGAATACAGGAAGTCACTGCTTACCATTAAAATGTTCCTACTCCCTCAGATGAACTTAAAATCCTAAAATATGAATGGAAATATACAACCCTGTTTCCAAAAACGTTGGGGTACTGTTGAAAATAAAAATGTAATAACAGAAAGCAGAGATGTACAAATCATGTACACCATATACATTCAATAGAAAATAGTACAAAGACAACATTAAGTGTTCCTTGAAAAATATATATCCACTTTGAATTCTCTAAAGCTGCCCTATGCCTGGAAGATGATTTAGCTTGAATAGATGAGGGAACAACTTACAAAAGTTACAAGAGTATTAGTAACAAGTTAAAGATCTAAAGATTTACAACATATAATGTCCTTGCAGTGATTTTGAAACCAAAAATGCATTGCCATATTGCTACCCTAGTGTGAATATAATGCAGAACACCAGTATTTATTTTTAAAGATGCATAGCATGTTATGGTAATTACATAGTGACAGAGTTGAGATAATTATATATTTTGTCAAATTCTATTCAAATGTCATGTTCATCCTTGTAGTGATCACTTCTAATTGAAGATGCACATCAGAGCAATTTGAAATAAGTTGTTGCAAACGTTCATAAATAATCTGTTAAAACATCAAGTAGGTATCTTACATGTAAAGCCAGTTGGGGCAAAGCTTACATGAAGAGAGCTTAAGCACATGGAATAAATTAGGAGTTGTAATATGAGAGCTACCTTCTCCTATCAGCAGAAGCCTCACTTAACCTGCCTTTAGTTTGCGTCGTCTCCCATGGCTATTACACTCTTCCTTCCTCCTGCCGGTCTTTCCTTCCCTTCCTCCCTCCTTCCCCTCCCTTCCTAAACAGACTTCTCCCTGGCTCTCAGCAGTAGCCTTTCCCTTTGTTCAATTTCCTCTCAACCCCCGCCCCTTCTACCCCTGCCCCTTCTACTCCCCGCCCATTCTACCCCCACCGTGGCTTAGTTCTGACACATGAGGTAATGCTGGAACCCTCACTGTGGGACCAGGGTGGAACAAGCCCGAACAGAGGAGTGCCAGAAGTCTGTTCACACATGAGATCAAGATAGAGGGACACGTTCTAACAGACAGCCCCAACACTAAGAGGCACATCCACTACAGAGGTGGAACAGGGCATAAATGATTAATATAAGGATGATAAAGGCCATGGTAGAGATATAGAATAACCACTTGTTTAGCGCTTGTATGGGAAGCACAACACAGGCACAAGGAAAATGCCCAGGGCTACTTTATGAACGTGCAGGCTGTATGGATCTATGTTCTGGAAGGTTCTTCTACACATTAAACTGCATGTTAGTCCCCAGCAAGACCTTCATGTAGTTTGGTTTTTGTCTTTCTTTCTGTATTTGTTCAAGTTAAAGATTGCTTATTTGTAAGGTACACAGTGCAATGAAATACTGGTGAGTTCACCTTTCGTCAGTGCAACAACAATGGAACAAATAAATGAAAGCAGTGGTGTAGGCGTAGCTTGAATTTTTGTGTGTCCCTGAACAAGCTAGATATTGTTGCTCATGGAGAACATGGGATATGGGCACCGGCTGATGGATATTTGTTAGTCTATGTCACACGCATTCACAGTGTGTGGCCTCTGGATTGCAGCAGTGTACAGATTAGAGCAAGGCAGCTGGCTAGATACTGCTCAGTCATTATGACCAGTCTTTTGGTAAGTTCAGTATGTAGTGCCAATTCTTCTTGGCAAATCAACTCCAACTTGTTCCGGTTGGTTGGGCAATCCTAGTGGACCACAATATTCAAATAGTGCCCCAGATTCTTAATTGGATTGAGATGTATTTTGGTTATGGAGGCACTCCAATGTATTTTTTTTCCATTGACCATGTTATATAGGAGACTGTAGCTGGTTCTCTTACAGTTTTCCCATTATTTAGCTCCATTAATTCTTTCATAAACTTTTACCAAGTAAAAATTGTTGAAAGATGTTGTCCTGACCACACTTCACGCTAGGAAATATGGTTGTTGAGGCATGTCAGTGTTAGTTCATGCCATAGAGTTTACACCATAGAGCACTTTGAGTTTTGTCCAAAAAGCTCCACCTGATCTTAAAACATTTTCCCACATCAAAGTTGGGTCACCCTCATGCTTTCAGAAAGTATTTTTGGGATAGTATCTCTAATGACCTCTATAGCTCCTAAAAGTGATTGTTGGCTTCTCTGTAACCTCTCACTTCTATTATTTGATAAAGAGCTGAGTTTTGAGTGACAGCATTTATTTGCAAAGTGTAGTCACTGTGATATCCAAACAATTAAATATAATTTTGTACCTTTCTGTTATCCATGCATTTGTATTTCTTCGACTCTAACTTCTGTAGAATACTGTTTGGTCAATGTTCTCCTTTAGAATGTAATCCAACCAATGATCCTTCCACAGTGGAATGTTTATCCATTATATCAGATGTAACAGAAATTATAAATGTTTATAGGTGGAGGCCAATGATAAAAACGTTTTATTTGTCAAGCCAATTTCCTTCATCTGCATTAAAGGGAGCTTCCATAGAATAGGGGGTGAATACTTATGCAAAAAACACATTTCATAATTTTCATTACATATATTTCCCAACATAAAACCATTGTCAACCCATCCAGTTTCTTAAAAATAAAATATCAAACATAAATTCCAAAGTACCATTAGTAATTCAAAACGAAAAGATAATTGGTCTGAGGTTTAAAAACATTTACATGCATACTATAGAGTGGAGCATGCTGGGAAATATGACAATAGTGTTTTTTTCACTCCACAAAGACTGTGAATTTGATTTCTGAATCAATGCATGAAACATATGGGACTCTAGAAACTGTGCCCAAGTCTGAATACAATTTTGATACAGTAATGATTGGCAAGGCTTTTTAAAGCCATATACTGCACACACAGTAACACAACGTCCTAACCAGTCCCAGACTCGTTACTTCACTGTCTTGCATTTCAAACACACCTAACCAAGACTAACTGCCACTCCAATGGGCCGCACAATCCACCCCCACGTCCCAGAAGGCTACTCACTTTGGCCCATAAATGCCTAGCGACACATGCATGGCAGTTCCCCTGAAATCCAGGGCACAGTTGCCTCCTCTGAATAGTAGGTGTTTTTTTTGTGACTGCTTATAACATTTTGTCCAGTCTTTGCTGTGGTTTATTTGCTGTGGTTTCGCCCCAATTAAGTATTGTTGGGGTGTGTGTGTGTGTGTGTTTGTTTGTGTGAACATTTTAGTGTATGCATGCGTGTGTACATGTTTCAGGCTTACAGCAGACTTCGCCGGCATGGGTGTGACATCTATGTTTGATCATATGGCTTTTTAATCCCACATGTAACAGTTTGCTGAGCTCTGTAAAACGTACATTTAATTAGTGGGATAATTTGGTTCTTTTAAACATTCAATGTTTTTACACTTTTCTTAAAGTTGCATATTCGTCACTGAAACATTCTGTCTGTAAAACATGTGGCAAATAATTTTCACTGTATGCTATCTTCAGTATAGAAATACATTGGTATCCCTATAAGCCCTGAAGCGTCACCGAAAACATAAATTTCTTATTCTCTGTAGAATTTGTAGGTAGCATCTATCCAATAGTAGCTTACTGTAAATGTGCCTCATCTTTCAACACCAGCGTGCCTCAGAGGGGAATAATGTACCGAATTGACATGATTAGGGTTATCAAAGACCCATCCAAGCACTTGAGAGTATTGTCACATGAGGATGAAGAAATGTCAGCTGCTGATGAAAGAGGGCTTGACAATAATGAAGCATTAGCTCTTGCTCTCAAACCTCGCTAGATTTCATGTGAAGGCATTTGAGAGAAGAGTATCTGGCAAAAAGTTTGCATTCTCTAAAGATCACTGGCAGAATACGCTGTAGCTACAGGCTTTTCAACGATCTGTCTTTACTTGTTCTAAACTTCAGAGATTATGACATCTACACAGTAGATGATTTTAGATATAGATATATAGATCGATCTTCCTTAGGGTAACTACTAATGTTAAATCACTGACAAAGCACATCAGATTTGAGCAGTAGAAAGTGTGCATGAGGGTGATTTGTGTGGCTCTTATACCTGAAGTCAAATTGCTCGCTAATAACATTTGGAATGCCTGCACAGTGTGTGTCATGTCATCCCAATGTTTCCTCATTCAAAGATGGTCTGCCAGCATTAATGTCAAAAAGGTTCTGCGCTGTACTCGCTATCTCGCTATCAATAGTCAGCCCATACTCTGTTATGCTGACTATCCTCAACGTGTCATCCTCGCTGTCCCCACTCTGTCATATTGGCTGTCCTCACTGTGTCATACTGGCTGTCCTCACTGCATCATGCTGGATGTCCCCACTGTGTCATATTGGCTGTCCCCTCTGTGTCAGAACGGCTGTCTCCTTTGTGTCATACCGGCTGTCCCCTCTGTGTCATACCGGCTGTCCCCACTGTTTCATACTGGCTGTCCCCACTGTTTCATACTGGCTGTCCCCATTGTTTCATACTGGCTGTCCCCACCGTGTCATACTGGCTGTCCCTACTGTGTCATACTGGCTGTCCCCACTGTTTCATACTGGCTGTCCTCACTGTGTCACACTGGCTGTCACTACTGTTTCATACCAGCTGTCCCCACTGTGTCATACAGGCTGTCCCCACTGTCATACTGGCTGTCTTCACTGTTTCATACTAGCTGTCCCCACTGTGTCATACTGGCTGTCCCCACTGTGTCGTCTGGGCTGTCCTCACTGATTCATATTGGCTCTCCTCACAGTGTCATACTGGCTGTGTTCGCTGTGTCATACTGGCTGTCCCCACTGTGTCGTCTGGGCTGTCCTCACTGATTCATATTGGCTCTCCTCACAGTGTCATACTGGCTGTGTTCGCTGTGTCATACAGGTTGTCGTTAATATGTCACACTGACGTGAACTGTCAAGTACAGTTTTAGTACTGTTTGTAATTTTTTTATTGAAAATATGCTGAGTACATACATGAGAGCCATGACTTCAGTGAGCAGAGAAAATAAATGTGGCCGTGTAAAAGTTTTGATTAACAGATGAGCTAAGGAGAACAGTATGCTGTATCAGGAGCCGTCGTCCTTGGTTTGTAGATGTGAAGGTTCCACGGATTTAGACTGTTGGGCGATGCTAAGTCATAAACTCCATGGCCATGTCAGTAATGAACTCTGGGAACGGTTTTAACATCTCTGGCTTGCAGCAGCATTGCTCTGATCATCATTTAAATTGGCTCCCTTTTCATCTGAGTCTACTCCCTCATCTTGTCACTCCAGAAAATGTCCCAGATGTCTTACGTTGAACTCACTGTCTATGAATCTATACGGTTGCGTAAGACGAAAAGTATGTGTCGTGGCAAACTACGTTATTTTTAGCATCGTTGAGGTGTTAGTTTTAGACAATTTCAACCGTTTTAGACTATGTACAGTGCTAGTGGTACAGTAAGTTCTGATGTGTGTCTAGTTGAGGGGTATTGTTTAAGCTAGAGTTGGCACCAGGGCACCAGTGGCCTATGTCAATGTCAGCAGTGACTCTGTTTGCTTTGGATACTGCTCAGATTAAATATCTCTCCCCAAAGGCCAACTTTTCTTTGCAATTAGTGACAAGGAGGAATTTATCTTGGCCCCAACAGGAGTCCTTGTTTTTCTAGCCACAATCTAAAGCCGGCCTCCCTATCTTCTCTGCCCGTAGACCAGTTATGGCATGTGGGTAGTGCTACAGCCGCGAAAATGTGCAGTACCGAGGATGTCTCCCTCGGGCTGAGCTAAACCTTATGCTGCTGCTGTGTCATCTCTGTGCCACATCATTCATAACTTAACACACCCAATAAAAGGTCTCTGCTAATGTTTAAAGGCACTGTCTGGAGACAATGGCAACATAAACCCACCAGAAACATGGACAATGGCCTTTTTTCTATCAGCCCAAGAGGACTTAAAGTGGCTCGTAACTCATGCGAGCTGTTATTTCATCTAAGAAGTGGACACGGGTGTTTTGTTTTGACCATAAAGGAATGTGAAAACCATGCAGGAATGTAAGACACCAGGCTGGCAAGATGCACTCTGGGTACTCAAGGACTGTGAGTGTGTAATAGCGGCATGGCGGTCAGGGAAGTATGTCGGGATTGAGCGTGGGAGCCCGTGTGGCGGCCTTTTCGGGAGCACATCACCTCAAGCAGGCTGGACAGGAGAGCATTGGTCACTCTGACTGGCTAGTTTATGGTTACAGTCCAGTTGGTCAGAAAACCTGGAAGTTACCGCAAGATTGAGGAGAGAGCTTTCCTAAACTCAGCAAGCTGGAATAGTTTGTCACTTGTCAAACCCTGAATTCAAACACCTCATCAAGTATTAGGATTATCTCAACATTCCAATAATTAACCACACATTTTGGGACAACATTTGACAATTTTCAAATAGCTAGTTAGGACAAGTATACAACTACCAGCTCCACTATGCCAAGTATAATTCTGGGTATACATAAATGTGCTTAGCAAATAAATGTAGGGAGTGGCAGTCCCTCGTGCTAGTCTGTAGGCAAGCACCATGGTCCTGTAGTGGGTGCAAACCTCAACTGGAAGGCAGAGGGTGCACAGACAAGGATGACATGGGAGCAAGTGTGGGGGTTGAACACAAGGCAGGATGAGGCGTTCCGGTTACTCTGCCCTTACACCAATATTGGAGAAAACTGTAACCTTGGTGAATATGAACAAAACGGGCTGTTAAAAAATGTATTTCCTTAATTTTTTTGGGTATTTTACTGAAAAATTAAAAAAGAAAATCTAACCGTTAATTGATGTAAAATTATCTATGAAATGGGGGAAATAAATTATCCAAAACGTGTTGCACAATAATTGGCATACGTAGAATTTATTATGAAGAATATCTAACTAAAGTGTATTCCCATTCAAAGTTTAGGATTATAAGTTCACCTTTGTGATTAGGAGCACTTTCATGTAAGCCATGACTTCCTGTTTTACTGGGGTATAAATCTGAGGTGGCACCCAAGCCAAATTCCCATAGTAATCCATCACTATGAGATGAAAAAGACCCGAAATACAGTAATAATTTGCAACAAAAGGTGTTTGAACTGCATGAATCAGAAAGTGACTATAAAAAGTTCAGCAGATGAAAAAGTCCATTTGCATTATCTGGATAATAATTAAGATTTAAAAAATCTGCCTGGAAGAGGACATCTATATACTGACCCCATGCTCTGTGAGGAGGTTGGTTCCAGGGACCAAGGAATCTCCAAAAGTGACAGCTGATGAATTGAAGACGTTAGTTGGGTCTTGGGGTCAGAATGTCTCAAAAACAACGACCAAATTGCACCAACATAACCACAAGTTGTTTGGGAGGCTTGCCATTAAAAAGCCTTTTCTGTCATCAAACAACAAACTCACGTGCCGAAAGTTGGCCAAATGTTACTGGAACTTTCAATGGGCCTGGATTCCATGGTCAGATGAGACCGAAATAGAGTTTTTTGGAAACAAACACCAGAGGTGGCCCTTACATAGACAGAAAGACAACCATGCGGAAAAGTACATCATCCCCACTTTAAAGTATGGTGTTGGATCTTTGATCTTAAACAGGGCTGTGGTTGGATCTTCCAGCAGGACAATGATCCAAAGCTCACCTCAAAATAAACACAAAACATGTTCACTGACCACAGAATAAGATTTTGCCCAGTCCCGTGCTCTAAACTTGATAGAAAACCTGTGGGTTGAACTCAATCAGAAGGATCTGGAGAGACTGTTTAGAGAATGGGTCTCAGATCCTTGTTGTGTGTTCTCCAACTTCATTACGCATTATAGGAAAAGACTTAAACCTATACAAAGGGAAGTTGCAGAAAGTATCAAATGTAGGGGTACCAATAATTATGGCACATAAATATATTAGAAGACATTTTTTTTTTCGATTTTTGTTAGTATTTTTAAATATTAATAAAGAACAAGAGGATGAACATTGAAGAAATTTTTTGGACAGGTAAATTTGTACGGCACAAATGTTGTATAGCATGAACCTGCAGGAGTGAGTCATCGCTTTGAAGTTTGCAGAGAATGGCAGGATGCTGTCCCAGGTCACACCAAGGTTGTCTACATCCTGGGAGAAACACACCTTCCTCACATTGACCTGTTAGTGGTGAAAAGCCTGGAGTTAGATGTTTGTTATCTTGTGTGTGGGGACTCCTGTTTGGGTGGGTGTCAGGATGGGCCGTGTGATGTGTTCAACATACCTTAACCACACAGAGCTGCTACAAATAAGCTTTTGTGTTTTCAAAACAAAAATTTTTTCGGCTTGACTTGTGTTAGCGGAAGAAGGACTCATGGAACATACTATATCTGATATAATAACTAAACAAGTTAATTGCATTTCATGCATTTAAAAAAGAGAAAGGAGCTAAACTGCCATCTATGTAATGGAATGACTATGAAAGACAGAGCGAATTAATATTATTTCAGCGTTTAGTTTTGAAGTTAAAAGGAAGAACTCCAAGTATCAGTGAATGTTTCTCAAATGAAACCATCTGTGACATGTTGTGTTATACAACTTATACAAACAGCTGGGATTGTAAATGTAAATAAAAACAGAATGCAATGATGTGCAAATCATTGAAACTCTATGTTCAATAGAAAATAGCACAAAGGCAAATGTTGAAACTGTGACATTTTATTGTTTCTTGAAAAATATATGCCCACTTTGAATTTCATGCCAGCAACAAAAAAAGTTGGGACAGTTGAGAATTTTGGAAAACCCAACCATCGCAAAGACATCAACTACACACAAATCTCATAGAACTCCGTAAAAAAAATGCTAACCGGCACTTTTTAGTACATTTTTGCTATGGGATCTTTCCTGCAGATATTGCCACATTGGCTGTTCACATGCGAGAATATGGTTTGTGGGCAGAAGTTTGTTTTTACAGTGTTTCTAAAAGAGGATTCCCTTTTTAACTGAATCTCTTAAAAAAGTGTCATGTTTTGCACAGGTTAACATGTGTAAGGCCATTATGCTAGATGGAATACCAAACAGTAAAGCAGACCACCACATATTCTGGCATACCAATAGAAATCAAGCAGACCACCATTGTACAAGTGCCCCAAAAAACCCAACCTACCAACCATTAGTACCTACATATGTAGTCGTGAAATGCCGTGAAATGCTGGTCATAGCTTGCTAACACCATAATCTTGGACTCTCTGAATTCCTTCTGGCATACAGTTGTATATTTTCGATGAAACACGGAGAAGCCCCAAAATGGGCTACTTTTGCGAATGACGGAGGACTTCTTGCTTTCAACCTCAGGAAAAACAGAAATGCTCATTTTAGGACTCAAGAAACAAAAGGTTTTGTTAGCAGATCTCACAGTGATGGTCATATCCCAAAACATTGTGAGAAATCTTAAGAGTTAACCTGGACCCTGATCTCTCCTTTAATTAACATATACAGCACTGGAAAAAATTAAGGGACCACTCTTTATTTTTCATAAATCAGCATCTTCACATATATGGCAGCCATTGCATTCCAGTGTCTCTTAAATTCCAACAAAGGCAAACATCATTTCTATTAATGAGGTAGTGATTAGGTGGTTACCTGAACCAAATCAATTTAACAAGGAGAATTATAAAAACCTCTGATGTGGTCATCACTATCCTCTTGCAATAGGACCAGCTGGATGGCAAAAACAGTGCAAATAGTACCTCAAAGGTAATTTGAATAAAACAAGAATCCAGGCAAGCCTAGTTCAGCCGGCCCGCAATAGAAAGTGTTTCCCTTATCGAGATTCGAACCCTGGCCTGTAACAAATCCTCATTTGCCACCGTCCATTTCCACAGTTAATTGGCCATTCATGAATGATATTGATACAGTTAAACTGACTAATGTTTCTTACTAAGTTTACCTCCACCACAAATACCGTCTATGAACTGTATGGCATTTGTCACTAGCCGTTTTAAGAGTACATTAGCCAGTCAAAGGCTTTACCAGTATCTGAAATTTACTGGAATAGTCAAGAGTTGAGCAATTGTTACCAACATTGTTGTCTATATGGAATAATTAATAATGCATACTTCGCTTGGTCTGTGAGGAGATGCGAACACAGGACCTATAGTTTGCAAGTCCGCTTTGCTAACCACTATGCTATTTAACAAGGGGTGCTCAGTCTGTCAGTCACTCACTCAGTAAGAGACATTCACTCTTCTTAGCCAGCTCCGCTAATGCGGTCCAGCAAAAATAAATATTCAGCATGACAAAAGAGTTGAAAAGAAAAGCTTTGAGTGAGGAAAATAGGGTTAAATTATGGCTTTATTGGCAGAGGGATACAGTAAGTGTCAGGTTGCTTCCATCCTGATAATCTCAAAGACGGCGGTTCATAAGAACAAGGTCAAGCAACAGACATTGGGGACAACAAAGCTAGACAGACAGATGGCGAAAACAACTGTCCACTGACTAAAATGACTGGCAACGCATTTAAATGTCCCTCAACAATTGTAGGATGACATAAACTTAGGAGGACATGAGGTCTTGGCCCACACCTCCCAAGTACCAGGCTCTAAAGACTTGTTGTTGCAGATCAAGATGATATCTAACGATTCCAGCTGCCATTCGGCTGAACATTCCTCCCCTCTGGATTGTCCCTGTCCTTGTCCATCTGGTCATGCTTCTGACTTGGATAATGCTTTTTACTGGTCATCCCTCAGAGCCTGCTTTCTCTCTATGTATCCTCTTAAGTTTCACCTCCTTTTAGGGAGCTTTTTCTAGCCACTGTGCATCAACACTGTTGTTGCTTGCTCCTTGGGGTTTCAGGCTGGGTGTCGTGTAAAAGCAAACTGCTTATGTAAAAAAGGCTTTGCAAATGAATTTGATTGATTGCTTGATTTATGATCTGGCTTCTATTGCGCTCCACCCTCAACAACCTGGACAAGAGGAATACCTATTTTGAATAAAAAAAACTTGAATAAATTACCAACAAGCAAGCAAGAACACTGCTGCTTTCCAGTTATATTACCGTTTATAGACACGGTTTGTGTTCATTTGCAACAAGCATTTATCAACTTAGCTTAATGTTCAACACCATAGAGCTTCTTAAATAGATTCAGGACTGAACACCTTGATGAGCAACTGGGTCCTATACGTCCTGACAGTCCAGCCTCAGGTTGTGAGGGTAGACAACAACACGTCTGTCCCAGTGCTGACCCTGAACACAGGGATCCTTAAAATGTCCCACAATGTCACCCCCTGTACTGCATGTTTACCCCTGATAGCTCAGCCACACAGAACTCCAACAGCCACACAGAACTCCAACAGCCTCATCATGTGTTCCGACAAGTACAATGGTATAAGACCTGACTACCCATGACAACAGGTCAGCCAACAGGGTGTTGGTCAGGGACCTGTCAGTGGTGCCACGGTACAGTCTCTCCTTCAAAATCTGCAATACACCAGAGCGTATCAGGGACCGAAATGTATCTGCACACAAACCATCTTCTTGCATGTGAATAGCCAATGTGACAATATCGACTGGAAAGATCTCATAGCAAAAATTTACAAAAAAGTGCCAGTTAGCATTTTTTTTTTACCTGAGTTCTATGAGATTTGTGTGTAGTTGATGTCTTCGTGATGGTTGGGTTTTCCAAAATTCTCTACTGTCCCAACTTTTTTTGGTTGCTACCATCAAATTCGTAGTGGGCATATATTTTTCACCAAAGGAATGCAGGGATCCACATGGACTGAAATGAATCAGGTCGAGAGCTCTGAGATCCTCAGTATTCTCGGATCACAGGGAAATGAACATGATGCGTACAGAGACGCACACAGCTGAGGGCATAAGATTTGGCATCGGCCTTTGGATCCTTTTAGAGAATCTTTACCTGGCTTTGTCATAGCATGGTCTGGCAGATCTCAAGGCACTTCACAAGGTAACGCTAACAGTCAAGTTCATCACAGAGGCCGGTACCAACAGCAGGGGCAGGCACAAACTGCTACTACCCTCGAGCTATTAGACTGCAAAATGATTACTCAGTGGCTGCCCTTTTTTTCCCTCTTGCTTTGGCCCTCAGAAAATGGCCATCTGCCCCACAAAACAAACTAGACTATACAAAAAACACCTTGAAACTCTTAACTGTTAACTAACCATCTTCATATTTTACGATAGATTTATATACTGAATCTGTAATTCTTTAAATATAAAGGGTACTCGCCACCTAGTTAACATGAATGCATGCCAAATTTAGAAAGTAATTGTGTTTTCTGTTGCTGTGTTATCTACCAGAAGCAGCACAATTACACCAGTTAAAGTTAGTGTGTGAATATACTTTTGATTCTGACTATGGACCTTGTCCCCCAATGACAATAATGACTTTATGCACGGTTGATGGCCATCCCACACAAACATGTTCAATCACAAATAACAGATGCATGTGGATTTTGACGGCAGGAACAGTCACACGTTGGCCCTCATCACATACCACTGCTGCGACAATTTATTATCCGACTTGTTGCCTAGTCCCCTTATTGCCACCTATATCAAACTACATATAGAAATATATAGAAATGGCTTCAAATATATATATATATATATATATATATATATATATATATATATATATATATAATCTTCTAAACCATTTATGCACATAAGAAAATAGAAATGCATTTTCCTTATGTGCAGAAAAAGTTAGTACCCACTTACTTTAAACAACACATAAACTGGCTAAAATTAGCATCAGGTGCACCAAAACAGATGCTAATGATTAGAAACGCATTAGGGAGTGACTTGGTCCAGGCTTCCATAAAGACAAGAAACTTTGTCTGGTTTGGTCTTAACCGTGTTGATGTGTAGTAACACATCATGCCAAGATCGAAAGACCTCATTGATGCCAATGAGTCTGGTTAGAGTTACAAGCCAATTGTATTCATAATTCTATAGGCTGACAGATCATCCAATGATCATCCAGATCTACATAGGATAGGTTGCCTAATTAAGTCCAAGAGCTGATCAAAAGACACTCATAAGAACCTTAGAGTAATATCAAGGGGTCTACAGGTGTCTATTGCCAGAATCAAAGTGGATGAGTCAACTGTCAGAAAGAGAATGCACAAATTTCGCATTCATGGCAGGTCAGGTCAGGTCAGAACAGAATATCAAGACATCACGGACATATGCCAGGCACTGCCTGAGTTAAGAAAAAAACTACTGAAACATTGTTTTCTGGGCAGATGTGTCAAAGGCAGAGTTTTTTGGCCGCAATGCCACAAATAGTTTAGCAAAAACTAAAGCCTTGAACAGGAGAATATCAAACCAATTGCAAAGAATAGAATTATGGTTAGGGGCTGCTGTGCTGATTCAGGAACTGGCCAACTTGCCATCATTGAGTCAACAATTGATTCCATATGATACCAGAGAATTTTTGAGAATGTGAGGCCATCTGTCAAAAAGCTGAAGCTGAACCGAACATGGAACTTTGAACAGGACAGCGAGCCGAAACACACAAACAAAATTACAACAGAATTAGTCATAAAGAATTAACTAAGGCTTATAGAATATCAAAACCAAAGTCCAGATCTCAATCCTGATGAAATGCTGTGCGAGGACTAAAAGCAGGCAGGCAGTATATTCGTTCTTTTGAACATGGCAAAATTTAAGCAGTACAGCAGTACAAACATTATTAGAAATCAATGTAAGGTACTGATTTCAGCTAGATTTCAGCCAAAGGAACCAGCCCCAGATACTGAGTCTACATAATATATGACAAATACATTGTTTGAAAGAATAATGTTTTGGTGTCATTTGTGGTTATCTTTATCTGCCAATCGTGTTGGAGTGAATATTGCATATCCATATGTCCAAATATGTCAAAGAAAAACTTTCCAGCGGATCTTACTTTTTCACATGACCATAGCCAAGTTATTGTCACATGTTTGAATCATCACAATGGTTAAACATTAATAGATGTGGTAAAAATGTCAATGGAACACAGATTGTGGGGGATAGAAGATGACGTCAAGTGGCGTAGAGTCAAAACATCTGAACTAACAAAGTGAATATTTGTCAAATATATTATGATTTATTTATTGTACCAGGACCATGTTTTGGTTGCTCTGTTCCGATTAAGATATACTGTATCTGGTCATTTCTGCTGCACAATAAGAGTTCTTTGTTTTAGAAGTTAACTGCAAAAAGAAATCTCACATTCATAGTTGATAGCCTTAATGTATACTAAATGTCGACATCAAATAAAAATCACACATACACTAACATTGAAATGGTTGGGGTCACTTAGAAATGTCCTTGTTTTTGAAAGAAAAGCAATGTTTTGTCCATAAAAATAACATTACATTTATCAGAAAACAGTGACTAATTTAGCTGGAAATGCATGATTGGATAGATTGATTAGATGCAATATCTACATAGGCCCATTATTAGCAAACAGCAGATATGTGTTCCAATGGCACATTGGGTTTGCAATTCCACGTTTATCATTTTAAAAGGTTATTGAACATTACGAAACGTGCAGCTCCATTAATTAACCTTCATTAACAAGACTATCTAATGCTGTAATAAATAATTGATTTATTCTCTGCCTTGACAAACGGGTACGCAATTCATTATTTCAACCACTATACCAAACAGCTGATTTCTAACACTGTGGACAGAGCTTGACTCGATTTAATTTCATCATACAACAGTATAATGACCCAAAGCACACCTCTGACATATGAAAAACTATTTAGGGAAGAAGCAGAAGAAGCAGTCAGCAGGTATTCTGTCTATAATGGATTGGCCAGGACAGTCAGAGAATCTCAACCCTATTGAGCTGTCCTGGGAGCAGCTTGACCATATGCTACTTAAGACGTAGCAATCAAGCCAATACAACTTGTGGGAGGTGCTTCAGGAAGCAGGGGGTAAGAGCTCTTGATATTACCTCAGCAAATTGACAATTATTGCTATCATTATTTCTAACCTTGTCAATGACTATAATTCCTATTCATTTTGCTATATTTCCCAATAAAACTAATTTCATGTAGGTTTCATGAAAAACAAGCACATTTCTTATTGACCCCAAACAGTAGTGTACATTTTTACTCCATACTATACTAACACATACTAACAACAGCCTATATAAAGGTTAATTTTGGCTTTGCAAAATGAAGAGATTCAGGATTTTTCATTATTCAACTAATTTAAGAAAAACTGTTATCCATGCAAAGCGAAATTCTGTCATGAGCTCATAGGTTTTCATACTTATTTGTACCTGTCAGAAATGAACACACCATGACGGCGTTGCAAGTGCACAGCTCTACAAACACAGCATCATTCATCGTGGGTTTCTACGGCAGTTCCACATCATTGGTCAAGTTCCGTTGACCAAAATGCAACATCTATTGTAACTCAATCCACTAGATCGTTTTACATTTTCCTCAGATATCGCTAAGATGACTCTATCTATCTCCTGACAAACAGCTTATCTGAAATGGCTGCACCTCAATTCACCGGGTTACAAACTCACAGCACTGCGCAGTGTAAACATCCTGGCTTACATAAGCCCTTCCTGCTCCTGTTCATCTACTGAATCCCTCGGCTATCGAATCTGAGGCAGTTGGGGATTTCGATGGTTTCCAATTGTTGGCTTCTATAAAAGCCTCGAACAGCCTTGGAAGGCGTGTTTATCATTTGTCATTCTTTCAGCTATCAAGAGCAATCATCTGGAGTATCGACCTAATGAATCCCAGATAAGAAGCTACTCAAATGTGTCTATTGTTTCATCACATCCTCTTTCTTGATGCAACTGTTTAAACACTGAATTTTTTCTACACTTCTTCCTAAGAAAACACATGGCTAATCCTAATATAATGATAATGTATTGAAATAACCTTTGCTTTGTTTACAATGACTATCTCGATTGGAATATTCATATACTGGACTCAATGGATTTGTAATGAAAGTGAGAAAGAAAAACCATCTGAAGAAAGCTCAGTTCAGTTAGGTCAGAGAGCGATCATTTATTTCCCCACTTTGTTTTTCGGGCTTAGGTTCATGGGAAGTGAGAGTGAGCAGGAGAGCTCGAGAGAAAAGAACGAGAGGGCTTGGCCTGGGGACAAAGCTCCCTTCGGACCCCAGCTTGGCTGCTTTGCCGGGCTGACTTCACACGACGCACCTGAGTACACAGATTTATCTGCAGCCCTCGCGCAGTGGCTGGAATATTCGACGTGCTGCCTTCTGACATCATTACAGCTGGTGTGAATTTAGAAAATACCAAACCTAGTTGAATTTTCAGCCCTTTTCTCGCCTTTTGTCTCGGCCACAGCTCAGCTGATCCGGGTGCTGCTGGTCCAATGCGACAGAGCGGGCTTTAACTGGGTCCAGCCAAGTAAGGACCACCCGAGTGTGAGTCGGTTCTGCCACCTGATATAAGTGTATTCCAAGCAAATGAATAAAGCAACTTGCTTGACAGATGTTGGGGCTTTACATGCCTGTCTAAGTTATTCTATGGGGAGTGCAAGCGTAGAGTAAATTATGACCGATTCGGCCTGCAAGAATTTGGAAGTATTCACTTTATACATTTACTATGTCCATATAATAAAGTATACTGTCATGTAGTGGGTAGCTATATTTTAGCACATCCAGTGCTTTTAGCTTCAATACATTATTGTACAGTTTTTCTAATTGTCAAAATGTGACAATAGAAAGCTGTTTTGCAGCAAACTGCAAAATGAAATCTTCCCTCAGCAAGTCTGGTTTCTCCTAAACATTACCTTGTATTATGGTTTTGCTATGTTATACCCAAAAACCCACAATTTGATTTTGTCTGATGTTAGCATATTGATATCACTAAATATACTAGGCAACAGTATATGTGAAAACATTTTATGCATTTAGCAATGGAAATCAGCACATGTTTTTAGTTCATGAACAAACAAAAAAATTCTTCCCTCCTAGTATGTTCTCCAGAGCAAGGATGGATGGCCATAATGAGAGTTCTAGGGTCCAGCTATTTTTAAGGCTAAAGACAGGACGAACTGTTATTTCAGTCAAGGTAGTGAGGTTTTCGGGTGTTGGATCATTCCACACAACTGCACTTAAAAGTTAATGAACCTGAAAATAACTGTCCTACCTAACCAACTGAATACTCCCCTATAAAATACAAAGTGCACCCATCTGAAAATGAGCATGGTATCTGTTTAAGCTGTCTTTGAAACAATACGATGAATGCAAGTTCAGATTCAGTATCAGATATTTAATCTTTTCCTTTTACCTCCCTTCAGTGAGCATATTTATTAATTATACTGTAAAAGTATATGGAACCAAACACGAAATGGCACCAAGTATTTTTCTCTTGACAAAAGGGCGATGGATGGGAGTGTAACAGTACCAAGAGCTGAGTAACTTTAAATACATTGAAATATCTCTGAACGCTTACAAGCTAGCTCTCTTTGCTCTGATAATTTGTGATTCAGTTAAGTTTGCATTTTGGTGTTTGTGATGAAGGTCATATTCTTTTTGGTGAGTTTCTCATATATGATGTAATGTACAGGGGTATCCATTACTTGTGACCCACATTCCGCATATTTCATCTTCGTTCAATTAATCTGTTATTGAAATATGTAATGAAAATTACTTCTACCAGTCAGGATGTACAGCTGTTTTAACATCAACACACCACATACTGATAATGACCCAACTCCTGCTGAGTTAACTCAGTGAGGATAGTCCTACCGATTTAATCAAGTGTTAAGAACAATTACTTCAATCTCACTGAAAATGAGACTTCTAATAATATGGACATTGTGCAACGAAACAAGGAATTAAGTCTTTGTAGGATTCAAATGCGCTTTTAGCGGCCAGGTTGACCTTTGTTATGAAATTCCATTACTTGGTATATATAAAGTCTGATAACTTAGAAAGGCTAATCAAGAATTTATTTTCCAGGGTACAATCACTCCCACCTGGTCAGATTAGCATAGTGCCGAAGTGTGCCAGGTTATCTGATGGGACCAGCAACAATGTGACATTCTATGAGAGCAAATTGATGGTTTAATTGGCTGATCTGGATTTTGACCTGGAGAAACTAGTTTTCTTTAAACTGTTTCCAGTGCTCACAATTTGGCCCCATAGTAAATGACACCTTTCCATTCAGTAGCATATAATTTAGTGTATGTATGTCATATGTGCTCTAAATTAAGCCAGTCAAATAAATAAAGCGCGTAATACGCCTAGGTTATGAGTTGGAACTGAATTCATTGGCTTGTAATGTTGTTTTTAATATTACATGTTACTCTTCCCTCCACCCTCTGCTTTCAGGAACCACCTCGCCCCACGGACAAGCAATAGTACATTGAAAGAGTGGTGTTCCCAAGTGTGGTCTAGGTTTCACGGAGGATGAGGAAATAAGACCATGAACAGTCGGGGTCTGAAACAATCCCTTTGATATAACTCCAGGAAACTCCTTGGTTGTGATAAACATCTGAGAAGGTACCACCAACAAATTCTGTCCAGAGATACACACATATACTTGAGGGAAGGTGCTGTTAGTGCTTTTTATTTAACTTACTAGTACTTTTTAGACTTATTTTATCAAGTTCAACCTATTTTGGGCATATTCATGCATTTGATTATCGATTTAGTATTGACTGAATGCATAAAGACTGTACACAAAATGTGAAAGTTCTTCTGCTGGTATCTAACAGGCCCTGCACAGCGATGATGAAGAGCAGCGTGAACAGTCTAAAGCTGACTAAAGGCATAATTTAAGCGAGGGTAAGAGCCAAACCCACATTAACTTGTGGCACATTGAGCTGGGTCTGTAAATCCCTTGCCCGGTTTTGTTTGAAACACCATATAAACAACATAGTGGTTTGATTACCTGTGCTGCTCATCAGCATGTGAAAATAATCAACACATAAACTGAGAGGGAGCTCATACAGCAAGCACTGATGGGAAGATGGATCACCAAAAGTATGTGTGGAAACAATGACTCAGGCTCCATAACCTGACATCCCCTGCACTCATCGATGTGATAGGTATGAAGGCAGTTTAGTAAAGGTTAATGCACAATGGGAAAGCATGACTTTGAGGCATATTGTAGCGTAAACTGTAAAATGATACATAATGTATACACATTATTTCAATAGTCACACGATGTGGTTATGAATTCGGAAATGTACTTCACATTGAAACATGGTTGCATATTGTGCTGTAGTATACATGTATGACGCAGGTGTGACAAATGATTTGAACATCACTGTGTATGCAATTGAAAATAGTACAAAGACAACATATCAAATGTTAAAACTGAGGCATTTTATTGTTTCTTGAAAAATATATGCCCACTTTGAATTTGATGCCAGCACCAAAAGAAGCTGGGACAGTTGGGCATTTTGGAAAACCCAACTATCGCAAAGACATCAACTACACACAAATCTCACAAAACTCAGTCTTATACAAGGTAAAACCCATTTCAGTCAGCCCGTGATAATGAAGTGATAATGTCGTTGCACTTGTCGGATTCAAACCCGGGTCCTAAACCGCCACACCACAAACCTATACAATCACTGGGTGTCGGTATAGCTTCTCAACATTAGATCATTTAGTTACGCCTTCACATCACGCCAAGTTAGAATATTTTGCTAGGCACCATTAAACATTGTGTTAAACTAACGTTTCTTATTATATTGACTAACACTTACAGCATCTATGAAATGTATGGCTTTTGCCACTGGCCATTTTAACAGCTTATTAGCCAGTAATCAGCTTACCAGTATCTACTTACGACTTGGAATAGTTATAAGAATTGAGCAATTGCTAGCGAGACTGAAGATGAACTTTACACTGCCAAAGCGATTTGATTTCATGGCACAACAACGTTGGTTTTTCTTTCATTCATGAATGACATTGATACAATAACTGTCAATATAGGTGTGAAAAGCCAAGAGAATCATGGAAACCCTACTTTTGTACTGCCCAAGGGGTCCTGAACAAGTCCTAATACATAACACAGGACCTCTTGCGTGGTAGTCTGCGCCTCTAACCACTACGCTATTTAATAAGGGGTTTGCATATCATTGCATTCTGTTTTTATTTGTATCTTTATTTGCAACTTGTTACATTTGTACATAATTATTCCTCACTTCTGTTTCAGTAAAAAACTAAGGCACGGGCTGGGGAAATGAAAGCCATCATCCTTGAAATCACTAACATAGTTATAATATCTGTGTACTGTATTAACAGCAGTGCACCAAAAAATACTTGCAGAGTACTCCTGAAATACCATTACAGATGTTAGCTAAATGCTAACAAGCACATGCAAACAAACTAAATAATAAGGAGAGACAACACGCCTCTTTAAGTTATAAAACTGCCAGAAGGCTACTCAGATTTGTGTAGATGTTTGTCATTGCGGCAATTAAGGTGCTTGATCTTGCAATCAAGCAAACCATAGCTGGCAAACAGGCAAACCAAAGGCATAGCTACAGTGTAGTGTCCTGAAGAAAATACTAAACTGGCAAACAGGTTCAACAGCTGTATGCTCATGAATCGTTCATATTGTTTTCAGAATCAATGGTTGCATTTTATTCATAGCTCAAACATTTCATATAGAAAGTGCAGACTGACCCTTTTTAGACCCTATTAAATTGTTGCTATACATTTTACAGTGTACAGTACATTCCATATTTAAAGCTGCCAGAGACAATTTTACAACTAGCCTGTTCTATGGGCAGAAGAGAGGGAACTGCTTACATCACTGGAAAATTAGGGGTGTAAAGCTATATTACAATTTCATAATTACATAGACAGACAAGATAATCCTTAACAGCATAATATAATCAGGTCACAAACCAACAAAGTGGTACACCACTGAGCAAAAGGAATGTCTTACAGACACAAGTGGTTTCCATTCCTGGTTTCCAACTGAGCACAGAATATGATTTTGTTCCCATCAACACTAAAATGACTTTGCTCTAGTGCAAACATATCTTATTTTACAGTATGTATGCCATTACCCCAAAACCACTTATAACAACATTTGACTTCCATTCTGTTGGTCGAAAACCAGCCATGGGGTAAATATAGTTTAGATGCTTTGCATTATTTAATGTATGATTGAACTAAATTATATTCAAAATATTTTTATATTATATTTGAAACATTTATTTTCCAGCTATACAACAGCGCACGTAAGGCCTCTTATTTCAATGGGGAAACAAAACGACGTGGACCCCTGAAATGAGAGATAGCTTTGCTTACTGGTTGCTGTGGTGATGAAGGAAGCAGTCTCGGCCCAGTAGCAGACACTGTTGGCAACCACACTCCCCCCGGGGTCGTTACGGGTAATTTACGTTGATAATTGGCTATCTTATCATAACATACCATTAATCTGGCATTACAATATGCTTTTCCTTTCCACACATTTCCTTTATTTTTATTTTGTATTTATTTTATGACTATAGGGACACTAAGCTCATAGCTATTGCTGGAGAATAACTTTTGCAGGGTGGTTATATTTAACTTTTTTTTAAATTAAAATAAATGAATCATAATGTATGCTTGTATGCTTGTTTTGCAATACACTTGCCATATAATAACCCAGACATACAGTATAAAAATGCTACAATGCCACAATATATATTCATGTTTAGTCAGGTCCCTTCTGCTGAGGAATACCTCATCAAACATTATAGACAATTTCAGAGGTTTATTCATTACCATTAGATAACCAATGTTTAACATGTGAGGTTCTAGATATTGTGCTTTCCCGAATTGATAGCAGGACAATGTTAATCCTTGACAATGGGCATTTCGATTCATTAAATCATAGATAAATCACTGAGACATTCTGCGCTCTGACATCCTTTGTATATAATACTTTAAACACACTTCATCATAACTGGAAACAACTGCATGCAGTTACTTTGTCAAGTTTGTTACCAAAGGTCAATATAAGTGCCTGGCATACTCAGTGTTGTGGTTTAATTGACAGGAAATGTATGGTCGGTTTCTTCTCCTCACGTTGCTCTCCATTCAAATGTCCACAAACATTCTAAATGTTGTTCATCTAAAAAGGTTTGAATAAGAGCAGCATTCTTAAGAGCAGCTTGGCCTACATACACTGTGTGAAAGAGAAAGTTGGGACCATAAGGGTTGTTTCTCAAGAAAAGTGTTCACTTCCAACTTTTTAGAGGTAACTCTAAACAAAAAGACAGAATCACTTATAATTAACCCCCAGCCCCCACCCCGGCCCAGCTACATTTATTCTGCGGCACTTTTGAACGGATTACTGTAATACCAATACTGGCATGCATTCATGGCAGTGTATAATACGCTGACAAAATGTGTCTTCTTGGTCCAGCCTAATTAAAGACTGCCAGAAGTTTCTGATTAAAACTAGTTCTCTGGTAAGATCTCACCAGATCTGTGTTCCGGATTCTTTTCTTTTTGAAGTAGTCCTATGGTGTTACGAGTTATACCAGCTGACATGGGGAAAGGAGTAGAGAGCTTTTCACCCTCACTGTGCAACTAATTCAGTGAATATGGGGAAAGATTTAACAGCGGCTGGCAAAATAAATCACAGGCTCTGTCTTTTCACAACCGAAACGTTTGCTTGTTGGAAACCCGGCAGAGTGTGCGCTGCCTGTGCCATGGCGATCAAGATAGATATTTTTGATTGGACTGGATATAGGAATTGGAAATGCTTATTAAATCTGTCTATTTGTTTTGAGATTAGGTGAGCAGAACTGATTCTATAGTGCAATTTCAAAAAAGCGATGGTCATTATATCCTTTTGTTTGAATGTCCACTGGTTCCCATTTTCTACAAATGGTGTGCATTTCTGAACAACACAAGCTGCTTGCATTTTAACGACCTGGCGTTGTAGCATGTGTCCCTACGCTAATAACAACATAATTGTGCGTAGCTCCTTTAAATGGGCATAATACAATATGCTGGTGCAGGTAATCTTTGACCATGTCTTCCCTCATCTTACCAACCATAGTGAGGTGGTTAGGATGTTGAAATTACCAACTGGGTAATAACAATGGTTTCATTCAAATCCTTGCTCAGTGATAACATTAAAAGGGAAATCACTCCAGCCAATCCGCAACTGCACACATGAACATGGTGTGGGCGGACGGAGGAGGTCTTCCTGTTCACAGTTCGAGAGACCGGTACCTGGCAACACTGGGGGGTTTTATCCCAAAAAAAACAAACAGGGCGTTTGGGACATGTTCCAAAAATCTGTTATCGGTGGGCAATTTTTACATGCTTACGTTCCAGTCTGCCTGGCCCCAAAACTGGCCCCATCTTGTCTTGAGGCTGCTGTTTCTGGTAACCAAAAATGACAAATCAACAGGTCTTCTTTTCATTGTGAGAATTACACGAAAACAGATGATGCAGACCCAGGGCCAGTATTTTAAAGGCAAGTAGCCAGGGCCTGAAGGATTCTACTGTTGAAGCGATAAAACAACTTTATCTATTTTGAGATAACACAGCAGCCCAGTAAAGGGTTACACTCCATTTTCCACCTATCCAGGGTTACCGTTGAACATTTTCAGAAGAAACACAGTAGGAATGGATAAGCGAGGAGGTGAGAAAGCCCCCCCCCCCCACCCCCCACAAACACACACACACACACACACACAGTTTCCGGAAACAAGTGTTGTGAGTTTTTGTGGGCCAGAATAAATACATTTTTTATAAAACTAACTTTATTTAATAAGAAATGTGTAGTAGAAGACAATTAAAAGTACTCTGTTTTGTCTACATGGTAGGCCTTAACATCCGATACAAGCACTCTCAACATTGAATTGGTTCCATCAAATTCGTCCCTAAATGCACGCTTTTCTAGTTAAAAAGCATTGTGTGAAATAATATAAGTAGAGGACTAGTCTTTTTTCAGCCCGCAACTATCCACAATAACAGGCAAGGTCAGGCTAAGTGTGGTGCATGTCTATCTAAATTGAAGGTAGCTGGTCTCAACAGGTCCCATAGTTCTACCTATCTCCTACCATTGTGTTCATAAGAGAAGGTACAATAATTGCTTGGTTAGGATGTTGTATATAAACCGTCAGTCCCTCTTATCTGGAGAGCTGCTGGTTGGACAGGCATGTGAGCCAACATTGAATCACACCTAAGCTGGTCTTGGAATTGCCCTTTGATGTTTAGGCTGAAATGTGTTTAGGATCGGGTTCACGTGGGGGCCTGTAAACAGTAGCTTTCCTAATGGATGGTTAGCCAATGCCAAACACTGTGTCCTTAATAATTTCCAAATACATAAAGTAGGTGACTTGAATAAAATGTGTTTATCTACAAACACTAATCAGGGAAGATGTGCAGTTTATGAAGAGCATGGAAGTTGTTCGTTAATTCCTTTATTAGACTGTTTAGTTGGAAATGTATTAACAAGTGGATTTGCACAAACCAGCATCTTGTTTACTAGTTGGAAAAGAGAGTCAAAGTTAGGGGAGGCGCCACTGGGCTGCTTTTAACAATGGCTTAAGCTAGACAAGGTTAAGTTGGGTGAGGGACATATTCCAGTTTTCAGTACAATATATAATTATTTTTGTGAAGCACTCCATACAATTGCAAGCATCAATTAAGTTACCGGTAGGGAAAAAACACGAAAAAAATATTTGCAATTAATCACATGGATTAATACACATTAACTTTGACAGCCCTAATATATTTATATTCTTCCGACATTCTTGTAGATTGGTGATTGGTTGGAATCTGGAAATGTTACCTTCACCAATTCTTTAATCAAATCTTATCAGAATCAGGTCGGTAATTTAAAAAGGAAAAGCAAAAGCATTTTGCTGTCATCTGGTCAGTGATGCCGCTTTTAATGTACCCGTTTTCAAATTGCTTACATCATGTATGGACATATATTACATAGTTTAGCCAACTTTCAATATGTTAAAAAATGTGACAAACTGTGTATGTTTATGCCAATTAAAACGTACCAGAAATACCCGTGGTTGGGATCAAGCAAAGCGCAAGCCTTGGTTGGAACTTGTGTTTTACTGATTAATAAGCACAATGTGCTGACGGGTAATGAAGGTCATTTCTAGAATCACAGGCGCCTGCCCAAATAGGCGGTAGGATGTACATATTTCGTAGGGTAAACAATTCACCCATAGAGCTGTTAAGCACTGTAGCACACATAAAGCGGGAAAGACCGGTTGAAAGACATCTGAGGTGAAGAATGTCTGAAAGGCCGCATTTAGAGAAAAAGCAAATCCTTCTTGAAAAACGCCAAAGTACAAATCACAGCTCCACCAAGCGCAAGGGGGAAAGCACTTTTCCTCACGTCGTCGTCAGCCTTGAAATGTTGCTTTTTTTCCAGATGTTCTGAGCAAACAACACAGATCCCGGCTTCCGCTAGCATATCCAGCTGTCCGGCCACACTGCCGGGGAATGGGAACCATTCGAGCCCCTCACTGGAGACCAATTTGCGAGGTAGCTCGACGGATATCCCTGTCTCCCTCACCCAGCAAACAGCTTAATTGTTTTATTGTGGAGAGCAGGGAGGAGGGCCCCATGATAGGTCCGACGGAGTTGGCTCGGTTGTTGATGGGGAACCGTTTCAGCTGGGCTTAATGCTGTGTGCTTGCGTGTGTGAACTTAGTGAGCTAATATATTAATGAGGTTCGCAGGTGACCTATGTCCAAAACCTGGCTGATTACATACACACACACTGCATGTGCTACATGAAACAATTCCACTGACCGATGGCCCGGTGGTAATATGCCATAGAACATTTGTAGTAGAATACAAAGATTTTCCGTGCCGGATTTTGGGGAAATGCAGTTGAAAGCTTTGCGAGAACACAGATCAACATCTACAACAATAGACTCTAATAAATAAAATGAACAGTGAACTTTAAAGCTCAAAGCGTCTGCTCAACAGCAAAGATTGTGTGACCCAGGATCGATGGTGCAGCCATATGACACAGGCCTTTTAAACCAATCAGAGACATGTGGGTGCATTTATTGAGTGAAACGGTCTTAAAACTGCCGTGCAACGGTTGCAGTCTGGAGCAAACAGACAATTATCCCAAGGACAGGTTTACGGAATGGGCTGGAACTGGAAACAACATCTCGCACTCTGATCAGGGAACAATTCAGATCTAGAACTTTAGGGGAACAAAATTGTCTGCCAGGTAGTGTAGAAACACCTGAATTCTAGATGGTTTTAGTGGTTGTGATGGTAGTTAGGGTGATGGTGATGGCCATGGCTTAAGTTGTGGGTGGTGTTGTGGGAGGATTGCAGTGGTGGTGTAGTGGTGATTGTAGTGATGGTGCTGATTGTAGTGGTGGTGCTGATTGTAGTAATGGGGGTGGTGATTGTAGTGATGGTGCTGATTGTAGTGATGCTGCTGATTGTAGTAATGGTGGTGGTGATTGTAGTGGTGGTGGTGATTGAAGTAAGGGTGAAGATTATGGAGTTACTGTAGTTGTTGTTGGTGGTGGTGATGGTTATAGCGGTGGTGATTGTAGTGGTGGTAGTGGTGGTAAGGGTTGTAGTGTTGCTGTAGTTAGTTGTTGGTGGTGATGGTTATAGTGGTGGTGTTGGTGGTGATTGTAGTGGTGGTGGTGATGGTTATAGTGGTGGTGGTAGTGGTGATTGTAGTGGTGGTAGTGGTGATTATGGTGGTGGTGGTGATGGTTATAGTGGTGGTGG
>JACXGJ010002617.1:0-63321 GCA_016801105.1 Esox niger | reverse complement strand
CCCCAGCAGACCCTGATGACGAGGATATAACCGCCTACTCCAAGGAGATGACATTCTACCCAGTGGGAGAGGACTCATTGACAAATTGAATCTCCTCATGTCTCTGCTGGAGAGACAAGAAGATATGTTGCCTTTAGCACTTGCACTGACTCCAACATTTTCCATCTATTAAATGTTATATTCTCATATCACTGCGATGTTTGATATGGCTAAAACAAAGCAGAGCTGTCTGTTTTTTAATCAGGCAACAGCCAGGACACACTGCTGCCTTATGACCTGGACTGAATCATGGATACGGTTCAACCATTGTATGAGTCCCTAAGCTCAAATCAAGGACTTCTGCCCAGCCCTCCTGCAGATTTTTAAGGACCAGATATTGTTATTGTGTTCGGTTTATAGCTTGTCTTCTGATTGGTTGTTTGGGAATGTCACCATAATGCTTGCTTTCAGATATACTGTGCCCAACTTTTTTTAAAGATCAACCTGAGTTAATCATGGGCTAGGGTAAGAGCTAAGAAATATAGCCTACTGCTAAAACAAAGTCATATTTATAAAATAAAGTGTTCTGACTTGGACTACCTGAGGTTGTTTTGAATTGACTTCCAGAGGGCAGTTTGAACATCACTCTGGCTCATCTTGGCATTACTGTAATTTCAGAAGCTATTTTAATCTTGGTGTATGATTATTGTTGGTTTCATGATGTTGATACTAATGATGAGAACTTTTTGTATTTTTGGGTCTATGCATTCTGCCTTGCACATTTTTCTACCTGATAAATACTTGACAAAAATGGACATGCTGTGGAAGAATAAATAAAATGTAAATACTTTTCCAAGTGTTCTTGTTTCTTCCTCGATCTTTCAACGTGGTGTGGGTTCACTCGCTCTGTCCTTTCTCGGATTCCACACTTTGGAATTGGTTACCTAGCAACGAGATCAACAACCTGTCGTGGAAGCTTGGCTGGCAAGCTAACGATTCATAGCTACAAACCGAAGTACGATGTACGGTGTATAAAATGGACAAAGAATTAAACGAAGAAATATTGCAAGACTTGTTTGCTTGGCTAGACAAAATACCTCTGTCCAGACCCAAGAGAAATATTGCAAGAGATTTCAGTGATGGAGGTAGGAAGGAGGGAGAGGCGAGTGCGGCGAGTTTGGCCTAGACGCCTTTGGGCTAAATTATCTACTGTACTGTAGACAAATAAGTGAATAATCATGCGTACATTGTGAATATATCTAGCTAGTGTCTATAATTTACAAGAAGATTGAATTCCCGTCATACTTTCTGTTGTCAGTTGTATTCCTTTATTCAACTTGACAAAGTTTACTGGACAAGTCAGAAACACGTCTAAGCAGTTTTGTTTATATCTGCTCTTGTTCCAGTGATGGCGGCTGAGGTCGTGAAGTATTTCTTTCCCAAACTGGTGGAGCTTCACAACTTTAGCCCAGCCAACTCTACTGTGCAAAAACTCAACAATTGGGGTACTCTAAATAGGTAAGGGTTTGTGTTTGGACCACAGTTGTCACATACAAGACATACTTGCATTCTTGAGTGTATGTGTTCTGCTTTCGCTCTATTGTAACGTTTTCCCGAGGCACAGGTCTAGGTACAACTTCTTCCTCCCCCAATCCAACCTTCAACATCAGTGCATAAAATGTTTAAGCAGACTCAAAATCAGCATATTTTCATGTTGACAGGAAAGTGTTCACCAAGCTGAACCTCCACATCCCAGAGGAGACTGTGAAGAGGGTAGTGACTAGCACAGCTGGGGCAGTAGAACCTGTCCTCTGTTCTCTCAGAGAAAGGATCGAAGAGAAGAGAAGGCAACGCAATGAGGACGAATTTCTGGTGTGTGTGTGTTTGAGACTATCTAATACCTTTTACAGAAGTATAACAGTGTCGACAAATACCGAACTCTTACTCAATTGAAAAAAATTCATGACCTCTCAGACAATTGAACAAAGTGGTGCATCAGACGCGGCCATTTCAGACAAGATCATTCTGCTTTGATAGAATGCTCATTGTTGTTTCCCTGACAACTATACATTTTACGGATTGATGTGCTACGTGTTGTTTTTACTCCATTTCGTATGGTGGCATACATTTTATTTCTACTGAACATCTTATGAAGTCATGTTATAAAAAAACTTAATGTGCTTTTTATAGAGAGTGGTCTGCACCCAGGAGGCAGGCTGGTAGGCTGCACTAATGCAGTTTCAAATGACAGATTTGGTCACCTAGGACACAGCATTTCTTCACAGACTGAGGAAATAAAAGTGGCTGTTTGAAACCATCTCCTGAGACGGTTTTATTGCGGCATTTCAAAAGCCATAGTGTGCTCTTACAACTAGGACATTAATAAATGTGCCGTAACCAAAGTGTTTCAAACTGTCTTTAATTATCAATCGATCCACTGTCACATACATCCAGTTCCTTTGTGGAGTATCGAACTGAGTTGTAAAATTAAAACCACTAACTGTTGGTTTACCTCATAGGATCTGGGCTACTTCAACACCAAGAACCAAGAGAATCCTCCCACAGGTACCAAAACCACAGAGGTTTATAGATCTAGTGGTGCAACATCTCAAGAGTTTTTTGAATGCTTGCTAAGCTGACTCAACAAACCAGAATGTGGTTTGGGCTTCAACAAGCCAATGTTTAATTTAAACCTACATTAAAACCAAGATTAAACTATCAATAATATAACCATGTGAAAGTGATGAACGTTTTTTTTTTCTCAAAAGAGCTTCTTATTGGAGTAATGGCTTTGACTGGATACCATGGGCTTAGCTAGTTAGTGTTGCCATAACATCACCTACAAGTGTGATATGTGATCTATTGGAGCAACAGATTCTTTATTCATACTAAACCATCTTTGACCAAACACCTAAAATAACTCCAACTCTAGCATGGGGCAGAACTCGAGTTTCTCTCTCTGCAATGAAAACTAACAGACAGTTGTCTATTCTGACTGTTCTGCTGTTTCAGGTGTATGCAGCACATTTAGTTAGGTCTGAGTAACAGGAGGATACTGAGTCAGGGCATGGAAGACAGTCAGGCAGACAGGGACATAGACAGAAGTGGTTCTGGAGCCGTACATAGTCAGTAATGTCCTTCAAACGGCTGAGAATTTATGGGAGCTTCCAACAACATCACAGTCTCCATTTGAGGAATCTTTGTAACTCTGTCTGTTTTTCTATAAGCTAACCCCTAACCTCTAACCTTCCCCCACCCCAGAGCCCTCCCTTTGTCCATTGGATGTCTAGGCTGTCCTCTCAGCCAAGAGCATTATGTTTCTAGATCCTCATTGGCTGAAACCCACATTAATCCTGTCTGAATGAAAATACTTACGTTTCTGGTATAGCGGGAATATTTGATACATATACAATATGACGACTGCTTGATTGCAAGGCGAAGCGTGAGCCAGAGTTGATGTGTGACGAAGGGACAGACACGCGTACTGACAGACCAACGGTCGGGCATTCAGTTTTCAAGGTAACACCAGCAGAGTCTCTCCTTCTGTGTCCCTCAGAGCCGCGTCCTAGCAACGGCAAAATGAAACCCGGACTGGGAGTGAAGAAAGAGGAGCCGGCACACAAACACAGACAGTCAGAGAAGACTAGGTACTGTTACTACACAGTCTCCAAATGAAGCGGATGCTTGTCGTATGACATGCTGCACAAATAATCAAATGTCATGAACATCTGGAGGAGGAGCCATATTTTTTTATAGAACCTATAGAAAGTTGGGCACTAGGTAGGTCAAACCCTAAATACTGATTATCCAAAAGCCATGGTATTTGAAACCATGGTTATAACAAAACATCACTGTTCAAGTTGCTTTAGTAACTGGTTCGTGATAGAAACAAGGCTCTGTATAATTATGAAATAAGGGTTTGTGGTATATTGCCAATATTCCACAGTAAAGTGCTGTATCCAGGGACTCTGCATTGTGTTTTGACCAACAACATATTCCAGAAACCCTTATTTCACTATCATACAGTGCCTTATTTCTATCTAACTGCCTTCTGCCTTATAGTGTATGAGTAACATGACTGCAGCAAAAATGACTTTACATTTGTGTTTATGGCTGTGTGTGTATGTAGCACTGTTCTAGGTCCTCAGGTGGACCCAACCATTCGTCTGATACTGGAGGAGAAGGAGCAAGCTCTACTGGCCCTGCAGGAGACTGTTGAGGTACACACACACACACACACATACACATACACATACACACACACACACACACACACACACATGCTCTCTGTGGCAGGGTTTTAGGTGTTAGCTGGCCTCTTGAGTGACACTTCCTCACTAGCGCACAGGAAGAGGTAGTGTGTCACTCTCCGTCAGCAAATATGCTTCCTGTGTGTGTCAATGTTAGCAGTGAGTCAGCTGATGTTTTCCGCTCATGGCTTACGTAATCAGCAAGATCATCCATACTCCTCATCGCAGTGTCACACATGCCTCCTTTGATCGGAGATAGGTGACCAAGCTAGATGTCCAATTTGTCTCAGGTGCGCGTGTAGCCATATAGTTCATTATTTGCATTGACATCTGCGTGTCTTAACTTGTTACCTTATTTCAGGTTAAAAAAAAGAAAAGTATATTTGCAAATCTTGACATTTCACAATGGTTATGGGTTAGGTTTTAGCATGAAAGTTTGGTAATCAAGGATGTGGTTACATTTGGATGATCTGACTGTGTGTGTTCGTGTGAAGATCCTGCAGATCAAAGTGAACAGATTGGAGCACCTGGTTCAGCTCAAGGACATGAGGATAGAAGATCTAACACGTCATCTGGAGACATACAAGACTCGGGCTAATGTGCCTTGACATAAACACACACACATTTAAGGTTTTGACATCTTTGTGAGGCCCTACAAGTATAGTAAAAGGACGCACACACATGAACAAATAACGTCTGATATGTATTCTACAGTTGAAGCTGAAGGACCTTTTTCTCATAATAGGTTCATGCCATGTTATAACTAAGAACATTCCTCCAAAAGGATTCCCTCAACTCTCGGAAACCGAGACACCAAATACACTTATCTGCTTTTTATAAAAAAAATAGTCCTTGTTTTTCTCCCAGTTTCTACTTTTCTAGATACTAGACCTAAATGTTTTCTGAAACAATTTTGAACTGTTTTATTTGTTCAATAATGTTGATATTCTATCGAGAATTAGAGACTGGCCAAAGTTTATTTTTTCCAAAAGAACAGTTAGCAGGTATAAAAATCAGATTTAGGCTGCTTGTGTAAAGGCAGGGTGATTGTGCTTTGGATCAATAATGCACTGTAATTTGTGGAGTGGTAGCTGGACTAAGGTTTTCCTATTAGATTTGTTGTGTGTGTGTCTATTGGTGTGTCTTTATATAAACCCCATGCACCCACTGACCTCTAAAGCTTTCTTAATAAAACACCAACACATCGGTCTTCTGTTTTTCACTGCTGTCTGTTGTGTGAGTTGTCTAAGAGAATGCAAAATAAACAAAGTATAGATATGTCATCTGACACACATCCAAATGTCTCATAAAATGAGCCTTAAAAATCTGATTGGATTCAATTGATGATGGACTTAGTTCCATGATGGAAACTCTTCAATGTGAAACAATACCTGCAGGCCACCAATTCTGCTCCTTATATCAAATTCAAACAATGAAGGGCCCTCGGACTTATGAAGCTAGAACCCAGTGCTGTAATGGCTCAGTATCCCTGATGTATTATGAGACATTTATTGTTCTGTAATGCCACTCTGAGTTTGAGGTGAACAACTGCATGATTGACTAGAAATTGTTGTCACTGACTTCTCATTCTAAACACTATAGCACTGTTGAGCAGTTGTTAGCATGTAGACATTTTGTGGTTCACTTTTGTAGCCTTTGCATGCTACCATAAAAAAACTTTAAACATTGTAAGAATGGTCAAATCGAACCAGATTCATACATAAATTGCTGTAATTTGCTCAATGGTATTAATGTTGGGGTCTGTGTTCTTTTTTTCCTGCGTGTGTATATGCGCATTATGTCCACAGATAAATCACAGACAAGGGCTGTCTCTTCAACTTAATGTGGGATCTGACAGTGGCATGCAGGGTGGGGGAGGGATACAAACTGCATGGCTGGGGAGTGGGGGAAAGTAGGCTGTTATCAAGGTACCCACTGAGAGCTTAAAAAGGGGGAGGCTAGGAAGTGAGACTACAGAGAGGTTACATCTTCCAGAAAAGATGCTCTGGTCTGAGTGAGTGATAAGAGGAGTCGAACATCTCAGTCCTTGCTGACAACACTGGAATGGAATGTGTGAGGAACTGAAATAGCCTGAGTAATAGAACATTGTGACAGTCTGAGTTTGATTTTCACCGTTATTGAACCATGTAACAGGCTAGGTAAAGTTAAACCTTTTTGCCTTAATGCCTTATATTAAACTTTAATCGAAATTCAGGGGAGAAACACTTACTTGCATATATTGACCATTTAGTTGTGTTTAATAACACATATTTGAAAAATATTATCTTTCTGGTGGATGCTGAATAAAAACCTACAAAAAAGACCCTCACTCCATTAATTCTATAAAATGTGGTGTCTCTTGGCACAAGAGGAATATAGGGAATTAACACTGTTCAAACGTTGCAATCGCTGGTATTATCAAAACCTAATCACTTTTTTAATTTCAATTTGTAGGTGCAATACTGGCATGGTGTTAAGATTGCCAAAGCAAGTGGAACAAAAGATGAAAACAGACATTTGCAAAAGTGGAAAGAAATTCTCAATAAGTAAGCAATATGAAAATGAATAAAGGCACATTACATTTTATAATATTAACATTTTATAATATTAACAGTAATATTAACTAGATTACTGTAATTATGTGCTATAGTTAAAAGTATGAACAGAATATAAATAGGGATATATTTATTCGCTATATTTACTGTGATTTTTGTGCTTGTCATTTGATCTTGGAAACAGGTCACAAATCTTGCTGCAGTCATATTGTTGGACACTGCGATATTTTCCCTAATATATATGGGAGTTGAACTAAGTTTGAGTTTTTTTCAGATTGTTTCTGTGTATGATCTGTGGGAAATATGTGTCTCTAATGTGATGATCCACGTTACTCAGACTTTTGCTAGTACTATCACAAGAGAAAAACGTGCAGTGGTCGGCTGTGTGTGTAACACCCACACACACTCAATCAATCAATCAATCAAATTGATTTTATAAAGCCCTTTTTACATCAGCAGTTGTCACAAAGTGCTTTCACAAAACACACTCCAACCCTACTCAAACCCACATCCTTCCTTCCTCACTTAATTACTAATACCCTAACTGCAAATTGTTAATATTCTGCCATCTCTGGCATTCAGACCAGGGCCATTACAAAATATATGCCTGGGCCCCTGTCCTCCAAGAACAAACAGCATTCATTGAAGTATAAAATCAGAAGGATTCAGTGATATTGTCTGCCATGGTCTATGTGCTGATTTTGACATGCTATTGTGTTATAGAGCTCCCTTTAACCGTTACTCAATACCTATGCCATGCTTTTTCATCCACAACTATACTGAAAACAAATCACAGACAAACCAAAGATTTTACTGAGTTGTAATAAACACAACATGTACAGTGTAGGCCCCCTGTTTCATAATGTATGGCTGTATACCCAGTAATATGAAATGTATAGATTATGGTCCATGAGAATATTTCATAACGCGAATGTCCTTATCTGAATGGTAACTCAGGAAAAGTCATATAAATGTTAGCATTTTTGTTCATTGGAAATGTCTCGTTTATAAAATAAATGAAACATACCTAATGCAACTTCTACACACCTTTTATCATATTATGCAATTTCCGAAATCAATGCTTCAAACAACTACATAAGTGGACATAATTCAAATATTAAATATTAAAATATTAAACCAATAAATGATACATAAGGTTTGTTTTATCCTTACGACACTTGAGTATTTACTTGATCTGTATTTTATTTTCAGTTTAAGCATTTGAGTTTGTTATGCTGCATGAAGCAGATGACAAAATAGTCTGAATATATTAGTTTCAACCAAGATCCACGTCATTCTCTGTCTTCTATATGACAAAAATATCTCCCATCTCCATAATGTGCCCTTGGTAGTTTACTTCACATTAAGAGCTCAGTGTTGAGCAGTCCTGTTAACAAAGTCATTGAAAACATCTTTTAAGTCAAGTCTTTTTTACTAAATGGCACTCAATCAAAAGAAGTCCGAAACTGTTTAATCCGTCTTGGCACATTGTTGAGCAGATTTTCACAGATTTGAGCTGGCTGAATGCACCTTCAACTATCACAGTTAGAGTGCTGCACAGAACAAACCTCTCAAAAAATACTGTCAAGCAACAACATAAGTTTGTATTGTATATTGGCAGGGTCGGGGTGAATGAATCCCAGGATTTTCCCTCTTTTCCCGGGGGCCACATTGACCTCTCTGTAATATTGGGGGGTCATGACCCACCCCTCCCCGATTCTACACCCCTTCGCTCAACCCTCAACTTCTAGATAGGCTTTCTACACATTATATGAATACCTATAGGCTCACCTCCAATATCCTGAGGTTCAGAAAATGGTGCTTCACTGGCAAGAATCTGGGTCTGAATAAGGTAGGGACTGGGACATTTTAACTACTAGCGAGCTAGTTATCATATGTGACTTGACTTGCTCTGCCGTAATTAATCACATTCACTCCAAAACATATTTTGATACTACTGTCAAAGGTGATTATAAGCTTCAAAATGCTGTGTAACATGTTTATTAACTCTCCAAACTGAGCTTAACAGAGCTTGCTATAATGGAGGCCTCACCATATGGTCTGTTGTTGGTTTTCAGCGCGGGCAAGGTCATGTAACTAGCTGACTTCAGCTAATGTCAGTAGTGCTTGCTAATGGGCGCGCCTGCTGCTACATAATGATAGCTACTGTACTGTTGCTGCTCACCACTGACACTGCTGTTATATAGTCAGACTTCGGCAGGTATGTCTATCTACAGAAGGATCGGCTTTACATGTGTATATACCGCTTCAAAAATGTTTGTCCCGTGTGGGCCTGCATCTTGCACAGCAGCCCGGCATCACCATGCTACACCAGTGCTGCTCACCTTTCAAAACCTTGAATTTAGTGGTATATTTTTTTTTAACTGTAGTTTGTCAAAATTGTATCAGTTATCTTTAGCCTTTTATTATTCTCTGTGCAGCAGATACACACTTAGTGTGCCACATTTTTCCCTCATCCCATTACTGACTCAACCAACATTTCCAGTCAAACTGAGTCACACTATTTTTTTAAAGGGCGAACCCAAGGTTGGAGCAGACTATTCATTGATGGCTTGGGGGAGGGGGGAGGTATCTAACCACAATATTAAAGGAATGTGAACTCAATATTTGTCAGCAACTGAATTATTTTGGTTTAAAATATTTATTCAAGTGACAAATATTTTTTACTCACATGTGAAAATTCAACACCCAGCCAAGCCATGGGCCCCATTAATCATATCTACCTTTCCCTACGTCAGCAACGGCTGGATTCAGACAATCTTAATAGTATTGATAATTTACATCAGACACAGACAGACACAGATATATGGATCAGAAGAGAGAGTATCTGAAAGTATAAGAAATCAAAACGTTATCCCCCATAGTGATTCATCCTCACGCAGTCCCAACCTATCTGCTACACATTTTGCTTACTATGGTGACCCCTGCTGGGTATCCTAAGTATTGCATATTTTAAAAGTGTTGTGTCCATTCTGGCTGTTTTGAATAGTAGAGGCATCCAGCGAGATGGATCCAGTGGCTGCTCCGCAGTCCATTTAGTGGAATCCAACTGCAGACCCACCGCTCACTAAAACTGATCACGGACTAAATTACTGGGATATCGAGGCAGAAAAATCCTTGCCACAAGCTAAATCATACTTCCGTTTCGTCATTTCCTTCTTATTTTTGGGTGCGCAAAGCAGCGCAAAAAGTATACTCAATGACGTAATTCCCTTCTTGTTTTTGAGCGCGCAAGCAGTATAAATATTAATTGGAAGTAAAGGAGATGTCAGTGGTAAGTTTTTTTTGGGAAGGGTTAAGCTTTTTATTGATTTATTATGTATGCATTCGAATTGATAATAATTTCCAGCTTTCAAGATGGCTATGGCTACTTAGTTCTCAAAGTATCTAGTTGCCTGTCAGGTCTGAATCTGACCACTATTAGCTTTATTTATCTAATTAGCTACATGTTGTTTCATCACGTTAACCGAGAAGCATATAGCTGCAGCGCCTCAGACTACCTTCTCGCTAAAACTACCTTCTCGCTACCCGCTGGCTAAACCTCATACTTCCGTTTCGAACTAGTATTTTGCGAACAAAACTAGCTGCCTAGCCAACTGTTGAAAGCAAAAGCATTGGTTTTGTGTACTGCGTTATGCATTGTGTTGTTATCCATACTAATGTTTCCACGCAAATCGGGGTTTTTACATGTCCAAATAAATGTCAAATAAACATTTACAAGTGCATTCATGTATGATTGTCCTCTAATTGTAAAAGTGGCACTGTCGAACCATTACCGGTCCCTGAAAATAGTACTACGTTATGTACAGTGCCTTCAGAAAGAATGAAGGCTCTGTTACGAGACAGCCTAAATCTAAAATGGATCTGTTTTTTCCATATCAATCTACACACAATACACCATGATTGCCAAGCAAAAACTACTTTTGTAGAAATGTTTGCCAAAATGAATACAAATATATTTCAATTTAATTGCAGATATGTTGATGAAATCTAACACCTTTTGACTACATTTATATCCAGACAGAATGATGTACAATTACAGAAAGAGAATGTATATACTTTAATGCAATGATGTGCAAATCATTTACCGTTGACTGTGAACACACTATGTCGCTACATCCAGAGATGCATAAATGGCGCCTTCTCTGGACCCAAGATCATTTAAGATAGACTCAGACGAAGCGGAAAACTGTCCTGTGGTTTTACTAATCAATATTTGAAATTATTTTGGGGAATCATGGACGCTGGGTCCTCCAGACTCAAGAGAGAGACCATCCGACTTCTTTTCAGAGCACAGTTCAGAAGCCAGAATCCATGATTGTATGGGGGTGGATTAGTGCACATGGCATGGGTGACTTGCACATCTATGAAGGTGCCATTAATGTTGAATAATTTATACATGTTTTGGAGCAACATATCCATATAACATCGTTTTTCAGGGAAAGACTTGCTTATTTCAGCAAGACAATGCCAAACCACATTCAGCACCTATTAAAACAGTCTGAGTGATCAACTGGCCTGCCTGCAGTCCAGACCTGTCAAGCACTGAAAACATTTGGCGCATTATGAAACGGATAATATGACAAAGGAGACCCTGAACAATTGAGCAACAGACATCTTGTATCAAGCAAGAATGGAAAAACATTTCATTTTCAGAACTACAGCAGTAGGTCTCCTCAGTCCCCAAACAGTTATTGAGTATTGTTAAAAGAAAAGGTGATGCAACACAGTGGTAAACATGCCCCAATGCCAACTTTTTGAAACGTGTTGCTGGCATCAAATTCAAAATGGGCATGTATTTCCCCAAAAACAATAACATTTCTCAGTTTCAACATTTGATGTTTTCTTTGTACTATTTTCAATGAAATATTGAGATAAATGATTTGCGCATCATTGCATTCTGTTTATATTTGCATTTTACACAGCGTTCCAATATTGTTGGAACCATGATTGTATTAGGAAAAGTTATTTGCTTTACATTGATCATGTTGTTTCACTACAATAAGCTATTTAGCTACTGTATTGTTTAAGCGGTGTCACAATAATTTCATTGTTCAGAATGACACCATGTTATTCTGTGCATTTGATAAATTAACTTAGAACTGGAACTTGAGCATTAGGTCCTTAGTATTTTGTCCATTATTTTGTCCACTCCCATGTATATGTTATCAGAAAATGTTATTAGGATCATATTCACATTCCTCACTTGGAAATTAACTGAAATTCTTACTGCAGACCCCATTATGGCCATTTAGTCCTTTGAAATAGTACTGTACTGTTTCATATTTGTGTTGCTAAAGCTAACACTTGACCAATTTTTCCTGTACCCATTTTTTAAAGTCAAATCACATTAGTGTGCAGGATGGAATGCAGCTACCCCCGGTGCAGAGATGCACACAGTGCTGCAAACTCTATCATTGTCCGCTGTGCCCCTCTGCAATCTTTAAGCCAACTTCCAGAAGCAAACTAAACATGCATTTAAAGGCGCATTTCGGCAGAGCCATAAAATATAAAGGTGTGTACATTTTTGCTGATATGATTGACAGAATAGTTTTTTTCCATTTATTTTGATTTGCAGTTAATGTGATTTGTGTTTATTTTCACAGGCTATTGTATTTACAAGTGCAACCTTGGTTGCAGGTTGCAGGCTCACTTTCATTGTTTTTGCAAGTCTATGTTTTTGAACAAGAATCAGTTCCTCCGTCATTTGAATAAAAGCCATGGGACATCACCTACTGGAGAAGAGGCCGGGACCACGCGCTCCGGGGAAGAGGCCGGGACCACGCGCTCCGGGGAAGAGGCCGGGACACCAGGCTCCGGGGAAGAGGCCGGGGCCCCGCGCTCCGGGAAAGAGGCCGGGGCCCCGCGCTCCGGGAAAGAGGCCGGGGCCCCGCGCTCCGGGAAAGAGGCCGGGGCCCCGCGCTCCGGGAAAGAGGCCGGGGCCCCGCGCTCCGGGAAAGAGGCCGGGGCCCCGCGCTCCGGGAAAGAGGCCGGGGCCCCGCGCTCCGGGAAAGAGTCCGGGACCACTCGCTCCGAGAAAGAGTCCGGGACCACTCGCTCCGAGAAAGAGTCCGGGACCTCTCGCTCCGGGGAAGAGGCCGGGACCTCGCGCTCCGGGAAAGAGGCCGGGAACTCGCGCTCCAGGGAAGAGGCCGGGACCTTGCGCTCCGGGGAAGAGGCCGGGAACTCGCGCTCCAGGGAAGAGGCCGGAACCTCAAGCTCCGGGAAAGAGGCCGGGACCACGCGCTCCGGGGAAGAGGCCGGGAACTCGCGCTCCAGGGAAGAGGCCGGAACCTCAAGCTCCGGTGAAGAGGCCGGAACAACACCTAATGTGTTTCATTTAAAAAGTCGAAACCGGCAAACCGTAGTATGTCCGAGATGCAACATGACTATGAACAAGAAAAACCTATCCATGCACATGTTAAGGAAGCACTCAGGTATTCACAATGGGGAAATCACCTCAACATCAAACCTACCTAGCCAGTGCTTGGATCCAGTGAATGGAGTATTTGCTGTGGTGAAAACAATGCATACTTTAGGTGTGCCAGTTCACATCCAAAAGAAGGTCTGGGGTGACATTCATCAAGTGTACTGTGAATCACCTCACTGCCGATCCATCTATGAACTGGCACCAGGCTCAAGTCTTGTTTCCTTTCCATGCATACATGTAAAGTCAGTTGAATATTGTACATCTACTGCGGAAGGTGATACCCTGAGGGAAGATGTTTTGTCTGAGATGGTTGAACAAAAATTGTTGAGAAGAAACAAGAAGTCGGTGTGCCTGCATCTCCAAAGTCAGGCCTTAGCTCAATCTGTTCCTTTGACGGTTGAGACCACAGTCGGTGTTCCTAAGTTCAAACATTGTGTTTCTGTGTTTGAACCAACCGTTTCACACTATTCTCCCTTAAACAGAGTGATGGTGGTGTATAACATTAAAACAAACTCTTGGCATTGCCAATGTATCCATTCAAGGCATTCCTGCTCGCACAAGTACATTGCCAAGTGGCACCTATTCCAAAAATACCCGGAATGTTTTCAAAGCTGGAAAACCAGAAAAGTCTCCATTGATTTGGGCCAGATGGCCCCAGACCACTCCGAAGCTCTACATGGTATTGGTGCACATTACCCCCCAGAAGGAAAAATGCTGAAAAGCATGATATCATATCTGTATCAGCACAAGAAGATACCAGCAGTTCTCCCAGTCGATTTTAGCCATCATGACAATGCATTCCCCAAAATAATAATTCCGGATGAGATGTTCTGCGCATTCTGCCCAGACAAAACTCCACTTACTAACCCACTTCTTATCACTTCAAAAGCAAAACTTCTTACTATGAATGGCATCATTGAAGGTTTGTATTTCTGTCATTTCTGAATGACTGTGCTGCCCACTTCCATCTCTTTGTTCTACAACATCCTTGTCGTATCTTGTCTTGAGAAAAGTGAAAGTGACTTAATAACAACCATATTTTTCAGATGTATCAACGTTCTTCAAGAAGTGTAGCAGGTGTGGCTTTATCTATCGCTACCAAGAATTTAAAGATCAGCTACACAACTTCAATGATCATGTTCTGCTTAGTCTCAGTTTGTGTCTCTTCTTGAGGAGTTCACTTCAGGTAGTGTTTTTATTTGACAAGTCACTACATGTTAACATGAAGAAATTACTTATTAAAATGGCAATATGTTTATTCATTGACTTTCTACTCATACTATAATTTTTTTATCTACTGTCATTTAGACCCATTCTGCAGTAAGCAGAGTTATGGAAAGTCTGGAAAATCGGAACAATGTGAAGTATCCCTCCTCAGACACATGTCTCAGTGCTTATCTTCACTTTGAGGCCCTTTGTGACAATGCATACAACTTCTCTTGTGCTTCATGTGGAAGCCATCCACCTATTGTGATTATGGATCTCCATAGAAAAGGAGTATTGTCAATGGATGGTAACCAAGATGTTAACAAAAAATACAGTGTCAGTCAAATTTTGTGCACACAATTGCTCAGCTAAAACAATGTCATTCTGTATATATTACAGTGAATGACATTGAAGAGCCACCAGAGGATTTCAAAGGTGTGATGGGCATTGAAGAATTTTGGGACACAGTGTCCATGGAGATGATTGGCCGTGGTTTAATATCAAGTAAGCATAAATTCAGTACCCCATTTCTCTGCGTTATTTTTTTGTATTAGTCTTTTCCACTGTAGTGACTAGGATGACAGTAATCTTATTTTTATTTGAATTATATTTGTTTATTCCTAATTTGACCAAAAACATTGTATGTCCCAAGGCATTCGGCATAACCCATATAAAGTTCCTCCATCATACCATCATTGGGCTCCTTGGATTAGGCACAATACAAGGCCCATAACAAGAATGCTGACTCCCAGATCACAGCTGTTACAGAAGATCATCTGAAAGAGGAACTCATGAAACAAACGGTAGATGTGTTTTTTGGGGAGTTATTAGTAATTTTCCATTATATTCATTGTGGCATGACAACTTTAGGGCACACTTGATTGCTTTAGGTCACATTTCCAAACTGTTCCAACGCCACTTCACCTGTATCATTAGTTGTCGTAAGGGGTATTGTAAATAAAGCATACTCATTTGAATGATTCTACCTCTATTCTTGTAGGTGTGGTGAATTGATGACATAAGGCAAGAGATGTGTTCCATTTTGTAACATGCATGAAGCACAATGACTACTTTAAAGGCTGCTGGATGAAGACCTTTTCCTCATTGGACTCCTCTTCTGGCATACACAACACAAGCACGGCTCACACACCCTAATGCAACAATTTAAAAGATTGTATTGAGTATCAGTTCATTTAAGAACATTAGATATAAATGAAGCCCATATTTATGGTTTTGACATGACTGGGAATAAAGATGTGCCTCTGTTGGTCAGAGAAACCACCAATGAAGAACATTCCAAACATTCAGTGAATGAGCTGTATTGTCATTGGGACCAGGGCACAAGTGGATGTTTTCAGCTTCCAGTAACTGTGAATATATGATCACGTATTAGCCAGTTGTATATAGTGTCAATAAAATGATTATCAGGTACCAGCTATAGACTTGCAGTCAAGCATGCCAATTACACATAAGAAACAACAGATCTATTGTGTTGTAATAAAAATTGCAATTAAAGTGTCAAATAAAAGGGAAATAAAATAGTTATACATCTCTGACTGGAAATTTATGATGTACTGTAGTTAATAATACAAACATTGCTATAGTTACCAAAGACTCCCAAAATAAATGGGCCAAGCTTATAGTGTCATATCCAAGAAGGCACAAGGCTGTATGTAATCTGCCAAAGATGCTTCAATAAAGTACTGACTTGAAGTGATCGGAGAACTTCTGTGAATGTGATGTATTGTGTAGATTGAAGAGGAAAACAAGCATAGTACATTGTTACGATTATTTGAATGGGATATTTTTCTCTTAAATGTAACCATGTTATCATGGTACCATGACATGCATATCATAATCATCTCTATGGGTCTTTGTTGAGCTTCACAAAACATTCACAATTTGGATTTGATGTGCAAAAATTATAATATGGGCTTGGATTGGATTTTTGCTTAAAATGTACCCACTTAGAAATGGTGCCTAGGGACCTAAGACAAAGGAACTATTTCTGTCGTACTTAGTCAATGGACCACAGATTAAGCCTAGTTCTGAACACAAAAAAGACTCCCTTGATATTCCAGGCCTAGAGTTGTCAGCAAAACTGGGCCTTAATGAATAATTGGGGTCTATTCTAAAACAACAGGAGGGATGTTCATTTGAATATCTTGCTTCTTTTACTATTTAAAAACAAAAACATTTGGTTATTAAAGTTTAGGTGTTAATTGAGCCTCTTGCCACACGGAAAGTCACTCAAGTGACTTTCTTCACTTCGGTTTTGTGTCCATAAAACAAAAGCTTTTGCAACAATAGTTTCACACACTGTGGTATCAAAATAGGTTTTATTTTACATATTAAATCGAACATTGTCAAAACGTCATGAAAACTTTTTGCATATAAATCGTTTACAATAATTCTGTTGAAATTATGAAGATTGTACAAAAGTAACACAAACTTGTTAATTATTTTCATGACAAATTCTATTCAACCTGTTCCTGCATTTTCTAAACCCACCACCAATGTCGTAAGAGAAAGATGATTGGTGAGACCAAGTAAACAGCAGCACAGTAGCGTGATGTCACAGGGCAGGATTCAAGGAGTTAGCCAGCTAACCTTGCCAATAACATGGATAAACGTTCACAAATGCATACACTTAAGATTGGCACATAACTGTCTCTCTGTACTTTCAAGAACATTGCTAAAAGTTTTTCTTAATAAAAACGAATATCATGAACTAGCCTATACCCTGAATGTTAATCAAAAGTTTGCTGTCTAACTCAGTAAACCCGCTTCGGTGAAATCCTTCAGAGCAGTTTAAACTGTTAAAGTGGTTAATCTACTAAAAAGCCCTAGTAGCTTAACTGAAGTCTGTATCTCGGCAAGCCTGTGTTTAGGTTGAGATATTATACATACATACATATGTATATAAAACACAAACAAATGAGTTACAGTATGGCTCTGTATTAAGTTAGTAGTCACCTGAAGCTTTCCTGAGAGTTAACACTAAAGCTAACGTTACCTCTCTTCAAAAAAACGAATTCCTACCAACACCAGGGCTATGTACACTACTGAGCTCTAACCGGGTCAAACCATTCTGAGCTACACTACTGAGCTCTAACCGGGTCAAACCATTCTGAGCTAAGCTGGTTTTACATCGCTGCTGAGCCAGAAACCATGCTGAAAATGTTTTAAAAAATTGACAATGTGAAATGAAAATATCAGCCTAAATGGTGTTTTTGTGTGTGTGTTGGGGGCGATTGGCCTTCCTCTGTGTCGATGATGGGATGTGGCACTGGGTTCAAATAGCACTGCACTCAACATTGATGCCCAGTCATGAGGAGGACGTAAAGTAGTGGTTACCAACCTTTTTTCAGTATACAACAGGATTTTGCCCTACCATGAACCCTTCAGGAAATCACATTTCCCCCTGTCTTTTCAAGTAACTCCCTAAGGGTAGCCCAAATACACTCAGGGGTCCAATGCCCCAAACTGGGAAACACTGGTGCAATGTTTGGATTATCAGGCCAACAACAGCCCCTTAGATTAGTAGTCCTGCTTTCTATCCTGGAAGCATAAAAAGACAGTGTCTTTCTGACATCCAGTTGAAGCAGATCCTGGAGCATTAATGAAGCCCATCCAAACTGAATAATACAGTTCAGAATAATTCCAGGTCATTTTTTGATTGTAGCATCAAACTAAGCAACAACCCATCTAACTACAACTGTTCCCCTGACTTCGCTCCCCAGCAGCCCTTAAGCAAAGAGTGCTGATACATGACACCCTTCTGAAAGCCCTTAGTTCTACTCCAGAACAATTACCTTATTTCAGTCTTAAATTCTGACGTTCTAATAGAACCCCACAGGTTTTATTAGAACCCCACATGCCGAGGGTGTGTAGTGTCTCTAACCTGGCTAACGCACATACGCATGCTCACAGGATGACTAGAAAGAGGCCAAATACATGTGAACCTACCCCTTTAAAAAAAAAAATCATATCAAACCCAAAACCACTTTAGTTCACAACAATTAGTGTCGCCTTCTTCACATTCCAGTTAAGCTAAAAACAATTCCCAGACAGTAAGGCCCAAAATAATGCTCAACCTTGCATAAAGCAGATTTTTTTTCACAATACACACATTTCCAAATAAGCATAGCTAAGTGTTGTATATGATGCAAAGCTTCACACGCAGAGCAAGGAGACAAAGCCACCTGCCTAGCGCTCAACCCAGTCCCAATATTGGCATCTGCTCTCAGATCCATCACTGGAGCACTCCACACAGCACTCCAATAACGCCCCCTCCCCCCAATTTATAGACTTAAGACTAAAGTAGAATACACATTCTCGTCCCTCCGAACCCCTTAACTGTACGTCTGGGGTTCTTAGTGTCCGGCCTTCTCGGAGACCTTCAGGGGCTCTGGATCCTGGGTGGAGGAAGGGCTGTGTCCCTCAACAAACATATTGGGGATGTCCTGGCCGAAGTAGATCTTACTGTTGGCTGCAATTGCCTGGTACTTCATCAACTCCAGGTACTCAGGGGTTAACTTCAACTGAAGATAGTGTGTGAGAGAGCAGAGATTGAGGATGATGATGATGATGTCAGTGTGTGTGTGTGTGCGTGTGCGTGTGCGTGTGCGTGTGCGTGTGCGTGTGCATGTACTCACATACATAAAGTAGTTTCTTACCATGTTTGCTTCTGCCGTCTTAGCAGCAGTGTAATACTCTGCATCAGCCCTAGCCTTCATTTTAGCAAGGAACGCAGTGTCTGAAATGGAAGCATGCCCACAATCAATCTGAGCAGCTACAAATACAGTTTATTTGTGCATTGAGAGAAAAGGCATCTTGCGGCTTAAGTTTCCAAAAGCTTCTGCTTGTAGACCTGTTGAATTTGAAGGATTCTTTCACTAGTAATTCAGCGTAGAGCTTCGAACAGACGATTACACTACACCAAGCTGGCTACGGTTGACACAGGGTTACATTGTACTGTTTAACTAACACGCAATCTGAAAGTCAAATATAACCATTGATGAAGAACGGTGATACCAGGAAATCTCTCTTGACCAGGGTGTTTTCAACCATGCAGCAAAGTGAACAGACTACCGTAACAGTGCTTATTTCATTGGTTGTTAGCCTGGTACCAACGCACAAGTCATGGGCTGCACACTTTACGGGCTCCACAAAACTTAATCAAGAGAACTATGCAATACAAAGTGTATAGTACTGTGAGTGTCTAAAGCCAGTATGGAAATAATACCGGCTAATGCAAACTGATAGACAGTTTAGCGAGAAAGTTTAAATAATGAATATCTAAGCCACTCTGAACAATTTTGGAAAACAATATTTTAAACATTAACTCAGGGGTGTCAAACCGGTTCCATGGAGGGCCGAGTGTCTGAAGGTTTTTGCTCTCACCTTGCACTAGATTGATTAGGTCACTCATTGGTTAGTTTCTACCCTCACCTGGTTGTTTAGGTCTGACCTGGGAACCAGTTTATAGGAAAAACCATAAACCTGCAGACACTCGGCCCTCTGTGGAACCGGTTTGACACCCCTGCATTAACTGAAATCTGAAAGCTGATGTCTTCGGATCATTTGTGCTTGTATTTATGTTAGTAGTACAGTAGAAATCTTAAATATAGCCCCTTTAATATCAGAGAGGCTTACTGTAAATTGATTTGTGCAACACACACATTGACTCACCCTCTATCTGAGAGATCTTCTTCTCAGTCTCCTTTTCCATCACCTTCTGCTGGAAATGAATCTGCGCCACCTCAGCTACCTTCTGAGCCTCTGAGAGAAAGGAGATACAGAGTGGATGGTGTTAAGATGATACATAAGACAAAGAGACAGAGAGAGAAAGGAGATACAGAGTGGATGGTGTTAAGATGATACGAGACAGAGAGAGAGAGAGAGAAAGGAGAGATTACCGATGATGGCTTTCTTCCTCTCGGTCTCTGCTTCTTTTTCCACAACTTTCTGAGTCTGAACAGTTATCATCAGACGGGTCTTCTCAGCCTCCCTACAAGCACAGAGAATGTGAGGAATGACAATGATAACTAAAGAGAATGACAGAACCAAGAAAGAGACAGGATAAGAGATATACAGGGAGAATGACAGAAGAGAGTATGATAGGAAGAAAAATATATGGAGGATGACGAAACAAACGTGAGATGAAAACAGAACACTCACATGAGCTCAAAGTTTCTCCTGATGGCCTCTGGGATTTTGGGCTTTGTAACACGGACAGCCTGGAACGTAAGAGACATGTTCAACAGTCAAACGTCGTCTATTAGGGTCAACAAGATTGTTATATGAAAACTCCGGAACACTGCGTCCCCCAGAACGCGTTTGTCACAACTCAGGGGCATGTGTTGTGTTTAAAATGTAAAAGTATGATGTGTGCATACCTGTATCGTTAGTCCAGGTGCCATGGCATTGAGGTCTTTCTGCAGAGCGATCTTCAGGTTCTCATCAATGATGTCTGACAGACAGCACCCATGAGACACTGGGGTTAAAATTGGCTCCGACCCTGCTGAACAATGAAATGTGTGTGCTTGTGCTTACCAAACAGCTCGATGTAGACCTCTTGTAGTGTGTGCACGCTGCAGAATTGGTTGAGTTCATGATGAATCTTGTTGAAAATGAGAGTTTTGTCATAATCTGCTGTATAGTTCTTCACAGTATCCACCACTGTGGAGAGAGGGGGTGACACAATCTTCAAAAGACTGGAGATAGCTGCTAATATAGCATTGGAATCGTGTTCATACATTTGAAATGTTTGTGTCTATGTTTGTGTGTGTGTGTGTCTGTGTGTGTGTGTGTGTCTGTGTGTGTGTAATGTTTATTTACGTTGTTTGCAATTAAGATGTTTAGGCATGATAAACAGATGATTGCCAAAGCGAAGAAACAAAGAGAAAGAGAAAATGAAGACATAAAAGAAGAAGACTAAGAAACTTGTCTAACGTTGATTTAGAAATTCTGTTTTACATTTTGTAATGGTATATTTTGGCAATGTAAACAAATGAGTTCTCATGGCAATTGTATGTATATGGGATTGGGTGACTGACAGAAGAAAGTAGATGCTTTCCTGTATCAGAGGTGTCCAATATGTGTTGATGTTCTTACCAGCTGAGGGTACCAGCATGTTGACCACCTCTATACGGTCAAAGTAGATCATCACTCCTCCACTGTAGAGAGAACACACACACACTTAGCATGGACCACTCCCCCTGTGCCATACACACCCAGCCTTATTTACACCCAGTTCAGAATCACTATGGCAGCCTGTAAACAGATAGTCCAATCTGCATCCTTTTCCCACTAACTGGTCTTTTTACTGATAAGATTAGCGTGTAAAATGTGCTGCCGTTACATTATCTGATGTGACCGGTCATAAGACCAGTTTTATGAAAAGCACAGAGCTGCCTGTGTGAACAGAATGGTTCCTGACTCTGAAACTAGTCTCTTGTTGGCAGTCTACAGGGCACAGTCTATATTTGAACTTACTTTAGAGTTACTTGGCATTTATTGTGTTCACACCTCCCCATACCTGCTCCAATTGTTTAATTAACAATTGAATGGCTGTTTAATGAAAGATGACCCATAGAGACTTGGCCTAGAAACTACTTCTGGGGTGCGGAACTAACACAAATTGGAAGTTCTCTTTTAAATGAAAGCGTTCTGGATTTACCTTGTTCCACAGGGCACATTCTTCACCTCGTCAGTTTGAAGAGTGGTCTGGAACAGAGTAAATGATCAGTTTGCACAATTCGGTACAACAATGAACAGCATGATTTGGTTTACAGGATCAGAGATGTTAGTTAAAGCAAGAGTGGGCACAGTTTTTGGGATGCAGGCCCGAGATTTAGAAAACATGATTAAAAGGGATTTTTATGTCAATTAAAAAGGCAGTAAGGTCAAATACATTATAATTTCCAAAAAGTTTCTAGCCTGTTTCTTTGGTTAAAGCGATGACACATAATAACTTTACTGTGTAAGTGGTAATAAATGTTGTGGAGTCCAGGGTTAGAGGTCAGGGTGCAAAGATCAAAGATAAGACTGGTATTACCTGTACTGATCTAAAGGTGGTAATAAATGGCAGCATTATGTGGTATCCAGGGCCATTGGGTGTGGTTAGCAAAGCTCCTCCTCTAAAACAAAGACAACAGTATAATTTACTGAGTGTATTTGTTTGTGTTTCAGATGCAAAAGATGTTGCTGTGTGGTGTAATTGATAAGATGCTCAATTCAGTTTTGTCCATATTTGAAAAAAATATTAGAAAAGATCACATCATAAAACTGTCTTAGACATTCACCAGCTAGTCTTAAAGACCAAATGCCCCTCCCCTTTTCAAAATGTGAAAGATGCTAACATCTGTGACTTTTGGATTTGTTCAAAGGGACAGAATTTAATGCTCCTCAATACCATAAAATACCATTGTTTCCTGATGGAACTAATGCTGCTTATGTTAACAAAGTCTTTTAGAGAGATTACAACACACCAAATGTTTTTCATCCCAATCCACTTAGTAAAATAAACATGGGTTGTGGTGAACTCATTCTACCAAACAATATCTTAGCCAGAAAAAAGGTTTTGTCAAATAGGATGGAACAGACAGGATTTTGTAATGAAAATATTTTATCTGGCAGAAGAGAGAAAACTTTCTGGTGGTCAAATTCAGATGAATGAACAAAAACTGTGATGGAATTGTAGTTGGGGGACAAAAGAAAACACAGAGCTCTACATTCCAGAGTAATTGTTTATTCACACAGACATAAAACTAAGTTCTCCAAAAGAAATCAAAATTTCTCTAATAGAAACGGATAAAACAAACAACAACAAAAATATTTATTTGGAGGAACGAATGATGAATGAAGGACATTGACTTGAAGAGAGTCAGGGATTCTACCTGTAATAAACCGCCAGGTGTCCTTCCTCTATCTTGTGAATGGAGGCATGCAGCAGGATTGCCATCACTGCTGTTACTGCACCAACTACTGCCCCCACATGAGTCATTGTCATCCTCACCAGGACTCACCTACGACACGGAATAAAGGACAAACATCTTCATCAGCACTCATTAACAACATTGTGTAATCTCATTGAGGACTGCCTGGGGTCAGATAGAAATAGAATTACGTTAAGTGCCTATTTATCCCAAAATATTTTCTCGGACATGGAAACTCAAAAAGAAAACCCAAGCCGCTTGGTTCGTTTGTAGTGTAAACGTGGAAAATCTCTTATTCGAGCCGCCACCTTCCAGGGTAGTGCAATCTTTAATGAGCACAGACAGAGGGTTTTCCAATTTGAAAAGAGAAGATCAGTATGACAGGTGCTGTTCTCAATCTAGCAATGCAACCAAAATTAAATTAAAAAGAGTATGTTTCAAGTGAGCCCAAGTGAAGTGATTGTTTTTTTCAAGTCAATACTTTCTACAAATATTTAAAAAATAAAGTTTATAAAATAATTATTGCGTCATCAATTTAACCCTTTCTGTTAAATAATAGACTACAAAAACAAATCCTGCATTGAAGTGTGATATTGTTTTTAGTAGTTTACATTTAGCCAAGAGGTGAGCAAAGGCTTGCAGTGTGTTCAAGTAAATAATGCAATACAATTTAGTATTGTTTTGTGGGGATGGGGTTAAAAACAATACTTCAATCCAATCTTTAACGTCTAGAACTAGATTGACCGTACATAAGAATGATTAAGCCGAAGTAATAAAAAGAGAATGTGTGGTCTCTTCAAAGTCCCAATCGTTTTTCACTAGCTTGGCGAGTCGAGGTCTTCTCATTACACTAGTATTGCCCAAATTGACATCATTCCCAGCATTGACAGGTGATGCTTCTGGTCTGACTAAGAAAACAATAATGGATTTGAAAATGTGTTTGTTCCAGTAAATCAATTCTCTAAAATGCTTCTCAGATTGAATATCAATTTGGCTTCCCAAACTAATGAATTAAGTTGAAACCCATAGTAAATAATGTAAAATCAGACATTTCTGTTGTAGACTCGAGTGTCAAACGGCCCTTATTTACAAATTAAGCCTACACATTCAGAATTGTACTTTCATATTGATACTAGTAATAAACAACATATAGGCACAGAATACACAAAACTTACCCAAAGACTATCTAAAATGATATACAATGGGTGGTGAGTGTAATAGAGGCCAGCGAATACAGTGCTGTGCAATGAGTGAAATACCTCACGCCGACACCTTAAGAGGTGCATTTTAGACTTCTTGCTAGAGTGCCCCACTTTCATCCTGGGAACCCTAGTTCGAGTCTGAGTAGGACCTGTTACACTGGTGCTGTGACCCGGATGGTGGGAGTGAGGTTGGGGGGGGGCGGGGGGGCTGAGTGTAAGAGGCCAGTGTCCACAATGCTGTGCAATGAGTGAATAGCGTCACACCCCAACGCTTTAAGACGGCCTAGCAACAGACGATAGAGCACATGGGTTTTAGCTTCCTTGCTATAGCGCCCGAGTCCCATCTGGAGGACCCTGGTTCGAGACTGAGTAGGACCTGTTACTTGAGCATAACATGATTGATACGAGCAGTCAGTATACCATAGGCATCTTAGAAAAAAATACACATTTGTTCTGAAATCGATGGATCAAATTAAGTCCAGCGATAGGCTTAGTATTTAATATATTCAGTTGCATCCACGATTAACTTTTTGTGTATTTGCATTAATTGCGCATGCGTGCGTAAAAGTGTCTGGCCAGTTTTGAAACATTCACATTTTCAAGACCCGTTTTAACACAATAGCACCACTTCATCAATGAGTGGCAATAAATATGAATGCATCTTTAAATGGAGTGTCCCAGATTTACTATGTATGAGTGATGCCAAATAGTATCCCACTGCCAAAGTAAGCAGGTGAAGAGGGTACAATTTTACTGGAGCATGGAGTGGTATCTGAGCATGCCAGAAAGCTGTAGCTCTGTATTGCTCTAGCCACTCAGCCAGAGCATGCGCAACATGCTCACTTACAGCAGGGTTGCCCAAACCTGCTCCCGGAAATCTACTGTTCTGTTCTGTAGGCTCTCCAACTCTAATTTAGCACACCCAATTCTAATAATTAGCTGGATGAAATGCTCAATCACAAATGGGGATGAAGTAACTACAGGGAAGCAGATCTCCAGGAAGTCTTGTGCAGCCCTGATTTATAGGATACGTTTGTACAGCTTAGGTGTATTTTATACAAACTAGTAACAAAATGCACAAATTAAATGGGAACAAGGCTTAAGTTCTTCCCTCTATTACGTTGCACCGGATGTCATGACTTTCCAAGAAGACCGTCCACAGCCGATTGGAAATGGACAGCCCCATAGCTGCAGTGGTTCCCAACGCCGGTCCATTAGTACAGTGTTTGTCAACCCTGCTTCTGGAGGCACACCGCCCTGCATGTTTTAGATCTCTCCTTGCCCTAACACACCTGAATGTAGCTCATCAAGGACGTGATAATGAGCTGATCATTTGAATCAGGTGTCATAGAGCAGGGAGAGATCTAAAACGTGCAGGGCAGGGTGCCTCCAGAAGCAGGGTTGAAAAAAAACTGCTCTAGTACCCTCAACAGTACACATGTTTATTTTAGCCCCAGCCAAGCACAGCTGATTCCAGTTAAGTAGTTATCAGGCCCTCACTTACTTGAATCAGGTATGCTCATCCAGTCCTACAACGTGTGCTGTTGGGGGTACTCGAGGCTGGTGTTGAGAACACCTGCCGTCAATTTAACCGATAGTTAGTTATTATACCGTCTAATCAAGGCATGTCTTAAATAGTTGTGAAACAATAGCATAAATGTTGAATGCCAAGGCCAATTTGTAAACTCCTTTAATCTATGAGATGGGCGTTCCTACTGGCGCTGCATACGATTAACGTGCAATCAGTAGCGAGATAACGGAAAGACGACGTACCTTGCGTTGAATCAGCACTGCCAAATTCTACTGGAACGTTGCGCTACTCTGGTTGCTTGGTTCGCTTTTCACTAGTAGAACTATAAATACATTCCCCTAGCAATATCGTGTTTCGCAGAACATCATTACCGCACAGTAAAAACCTCTGAAAAGGTAAAAATGTTAAATTCAGACCGTTTTTGGATAGACTTACACTAATGTTTAGGGTGTTTTTATCTGCGAAAGTATATGGGTAAGTTACAAACGGTTTGGTTATTTGCTTTGGGAGAAGGGAATTTAAGTTGAACGACCCTAGGTGATAAGGGCACGAAGCAGGAGAGGTATGTAGGTATGAAAGCATCTCCAATTCCCGCATATTGCACACATGTACAACATCCACGTTACAGGGATCCAAACTAGACCTACACTACTACAGTACCGTTTAACGTTGCAAAATAAACCGACCTGCTCTGTGAACGACCTGACGTTCACCGAATAAGCTAGCTAACTACTACGGGCAACGTTCGCCTTACTACTAGTTTTAGCTCCCCAGCTAACAAGTCTACTCCATGAAGTTCTTTGCCATGGGATGTTTTTGTACTGCTTGCAATATAATATCAGACACAAATCCAAAAAGCATTGGCAAGCTGACTGGTTAAGAAATGGTACAATAAAGTAATTCATTATCAAGCAATGCTGGTCTACCAAAAACGATAGCTACATATCAGATCTTTCTGGCATTAGGCCAGTTGGCTAACACAGCACCCACGTTCGGCTGGCTATTTGTTCAAGATGAGCTAATCAGACCCACAGTCTAATACAACCTTACCAGTTTAATGAACCAACAGATATTTCCTTATTATCCAGTTGACACCACCCATCACACACACACCATCCAGGGATTCTTTCACTTGCTAGCCTAAATGCTAATGAGGAGCTAACTGACACACTGCGTGGCTTCGCTTCCGGGTTAGTAGTGGGACGCTCCCATTGACTTGAGGCGACAGATCTACAAATCACATTGCATCATAAATAACCGTAGGATCGGTCAAAAGGTCTAAATTGTTGGTCCTCTCAAATATAGGCAATTCTTCAAGCCTAGTCACACCCACCGAGTCTGTTCCAAAACTGTTTCTTGACAGCACTGTTCTTAATGTTAAACGTTAGAACGTTGAACGTTAAAGCCAACTGAACGTAGCTCCGATTACGTTTAAGACGTCTTTATAGACATCTTTACCAACACAGAACATTTTTAATAAAAGCAGAAATGCAATATAGAAACTTGCTACATGTGACTACAGTAATTGTGTTAGTATTCACAATGCATAGCATCGTTTATGGTAGCTAAGCAAATAAAAACAAAAGGAGATGAATCGTATCACAATTAATTTATAGCCAAAATATTACATTAAACTATCAGAGACATTTGTTTTTACATTCAGGTAAGTTCTCAACTTATCTTGGGGTCTGGAAAACAGTCGGTCACATGATATCTGTTTATAAGCATGTTTACATTGGATTTATATCTAATATTATAGTATATACTATTAACAAAAATAATACTTGATCTGGTAAATGACCAGTGCTCCAGGCTTGCATTACAGTAAACTCTGTTCTTTTGCTTTTCAGGTTTACACATTCTTTGACACAGTCTAGTTGCTAAACAATGTAAAGTTACAATTGTAGTCTTTTTTTCTGTGAGAGAGTAATTCCAAGACAAACACCAGCCCATGTAAGAGATATGGATTGCCTTCTGTAATTATTGACATAGCAGGAATGTTCTTTTGGCATTAAACCCTTTGAATTTAATCAAACTGTGAGGTTGAAGTACAGATGCTCAGATTTTAGTCCAGTGTGTTCGGTCACAATACTTGCACACTCATTGAAGAGTTGTCAATGTCTTGGTTCTAGGCTTTGCATTTGCCTTAGTCTGCTATTGATGTCTATCAACACGAGGATTAAAAGGGTGACAGGAAAATAATGCATTCTGGTACACATAGCAGAATGCTGTTATATAGCACAAACAGCTTTCTGGTAGCCAAAGACAGACCTGTTGACATATGACAAGAAAAATAACCGTCTGACAGATCAGGAGGTACAATCCACAAACCTCACCAGCAGAACCATAACCTACACTGCAAGGTGCAAAAACACCTGAAGCAGAGTAGTGGACTGACAAGACAAAGATACCAATGTACCAGAATGAGGGAGAGGAAGTTGTGGAGAAAATATAAACTGCCCAATGACTGAAGCAAACCACTTAATTTGGAACTGGCGTACTTGTAATTTTAAGATATACCTACTAACCGAAGCACAAAGAAGTGAAATATAATCGGTTTAAGTACAAGCAAATGCCTCATGACCCTATTGTACTGCCTTTGCAACTACCAAGATTCAGAGCTAAAAAGTGAAGTTATTTGCCAACCAACTCATTCTCTAGATTTAAATCCGACTACATTTTCATTTGCATAAGATGTGACTTCAGATAATAAATATCATAAAAAAAGAACAGAAGATGCCTGCAGTACAGGTCTGTCAGAGTTACCCAGCATGTAGTCATTTCAATAGGTTGCAGACTTCAGGCAGTTAAGGTAGGCAAAGGATGTGACCAAATACTAAACATAAAAGCTTAACTCGGACATTATATCCATCTTTCCAAATAGTTTTGGTTCCCTAAAATAAGTATACGAAGTTGTCATTTCCAAATGGTGAAAGCAATAGGTGCACCTCACAGTAGTTGTTTGATTTCAATGTCTTGGGAGTATACACCCAAAAGAAAAAAAATGCTTACTCTCCCAAAAGTTACAGATGGCACTTATGAGTGTGTAGGAGGGGTGTGAGTACATCCCCACTATCTTTAAAGTTTTTGGAGTTGTTTTTGCAAAAATCCATACTGGGTCCAGCTCCAATCTTGGTCCTGTCGAAGAGACAGTCAATGGTTAAGTCAGAATGTAATGAAAGACGCCTCCACCCCAAAACAACTTGGACGCACCATGACACTGCATGTTCTGTCCTGTGAAGTCTCTTGCAGAAGAGATGTCAGCTGGCCCAGGTAGTGCTGGTTCTCATCCAGTAGTTGACGTACTGACTCACTGTTGGGACGAAGAAACAAAAAAAGCACTCATTGTGCATACCAACATTTTAATATCAATTCCTGTATTGAATATGCAACTCTGTTCCAAAAAAGTTGTGACGCTGCATAAAATGTAAACAAAAACGGAATATAATGATGTGCAAATCATTCAAGCCCTATATTCAACAGAAAACAGTAGAAAGACATATCAAATATTTATACTGAGAAATGTTATTGATTCTTTCAATTTCATGCCAGAAACATGTTTAAAACATTTCTGGGACGGGGGCAACAAAGGGCTGGAAAAGTTGTGAAATGCTAAAATAGAAAACCTGTTGAAACATCTCAAAACAAATTAGTTTAAATTGCAACAGGTCAGGTAAAGATGGAGAGGATTTAAAACTCTGAAAGACTGTGTAGGCAAATAGTGCAACAATTTTAGAATGTTTCTCAATGTAAAATTGGAAAGAAATTGAGGATCTCATAGTCTACAATTGCAAATTACATCTCTACAATGCAAAGACGAAAGCATACATAAACAAGATCCAAAAAGGCCACCGCCTTCAATGGGACATAGTGCACATGTGAAGGCACCATTAATGCTAAACAATACAGGTTTTGGAGCAACATATGCTGCCATCCAGACAATGTCTTTTTCAGGGAAGGCCTGGCTTATTTCAGCAAGACAACACTCAACCACATTCTGCATGTATTATAACAGCATGGCTCCATAGAAAGAGTCTTGAGTGCTCAACTTGCCTGCCTGCAGTCCAGAACTGTCACCCAGTGAAAACATTAGGCGCATTATGAAATGAAAAATACGACACATGAGACCCTGAACTGTTAAGCAGCTGAAATCTTATATTAAGCAAGAATGGGAATACCTTTCATTTTAAAAAGTAAAGTAATTGGTCTCCTCAGTTCCCAAACACAGGAAATCGTTAGAAGAGCTGATGCAACACAGTGGTAAACATGCCCCTGTCCAACAATAATATTTCTCAGTTTCAACATATGTTGTCTTTGTACCATTTTCAATTAAATATAGGGATGAATGTCTTGCACATTGTTTTTATTTGCATTTGAAGCAGTGTAACTTTTTTGGAAATGGGGTTTTACATGACATATTGTATTTTGAGTTCTGTTTCTCTTGACTTGGACATTTGCACCACAGAAGTAGGTAAAAACAGATCTCAGAAACAAACAGATTAAAGGGCCATCCAGTCATTTGGTAGTCTGGTAATAGTGGAGGGGATTCACACCTGTGTGTGTGTCCTGGTGGACCGTCAGCAGGGGTTGGGCTAGGGGTTTCTAAGCTGGGAGTCAGAGTACTGCGACTGCTGTTCTGAGCCTGCACACAGACACACAACAGTTAAGACAACTGGACAGCCAACATACAGGAAAATAAGGATTTGCCAGTGTTTGACTTGATTGGGCAGTGCGTCAAAACTTGTTGAATCTCTGTATGACCAAGTGATTCTGTTGCATTCATTTTACAGTGGCATCCCGCCATGGCAGAGAGTAGAGTTAAAGAGAAAAAAAATATGGAAGAGAGGAATAGAGAAGAGGAAAAAAGTAAAGATGGTGAGGAGGGGATAGGGAGAAAGGAAAGAAGAGATGAGCAAAAGGAGAACGACATCTAGCAACCTGCATGTGCCTCTCCCTCAACTGCCCCCCATCAATGAACTACTGGGAATATTTTTCCAAAAACCCAGAAGAATGAAGTGTCACTCCTGCTCTAGAACATTCCCCTCGCAGCGAGAACATTTTCCAGAGGAAACACTGGTACGGCGTGTCGAATCTCAGCACAACGTGAGCGTTTCACTACTCACACATGCAATCTTGAGCAGGTGCCAGAACTCTCTCTGCCTCTTCATCTGCATCGCCATGATCGCCGACTCCGCAGCCTTGATGTTTTCCACTGCGCCCTCCAGCTTAGGAAACAACGCCACAATCCGACGCTTACACTCCAAGATTTTACTAAAGAAGGGAATGGAGAGAAAACATACAGGGTATGTGTTAGGAATATTTCATGCGATTTGTGCCCAGCAAGCAACATTTCCAGGTATCAGCAGTCGACCCACTGTTCCACCAGAGGAAAATTAGACCCATTATGGGCATGATTCAATATCTACTCTTTAGCCAACTTTCCAAAACATTACAAATGAACAATGAGAAGATAATGCAACAGATTTTCACTGATTTTGCGTACTGAGCAAAAGTAATGCGGTTATGCGGGAATTCCATTTTCTGACGGATAAATGTTATATTTCAACTGGTCCCAGTAAATGGTGACAGAGCTGTGTGTACCTGAGGTGTGTGTACAGATCTCTTAGAATCCGGTCTTGATTCTGGACCATCTGGACAATACTCTTGACCATCTCTGAACTGTCACTGTAACCATGCGGAGGGTCTGGACCTACATACACACTCAAATTCAGACACGCTTCCCAACCCATAAGAAGAATGACGCCATCAAAATGCCCACACAAAACACACAAAGTGCACATACTACTCACTTTTGCATTTAGCCTTCAGCTGCTTGTAGAGTTCAATTGCTTTCTTCTCCCTAAAAACAACCACGCACGCACCCACGCACATATGTGCACACTACAGTCATTCGTTGATTTTCATGGAAATGTTATTGTTTAGAAGCTAGGGAATCACCTGAAACACCTACAATTGTTCCATGACGTCAGCTTGTTTCCTGGCAAACGGACTCCTCTGCAACTCAACGATTTCAGTGTGTAGACAAACAACCTCCTCATCCAGATAGCCTACGTCTGACACCTGAAAAACACATTATGCCGGTAAATGCTTATTATGCCAGGGAAATGATCGGTGCCTTAGCTGTGGTCTACAGGTTACACCCCACTCCCTCCCTGTTGTCATCATAGTAACGTTCAGAACAGTTGTTCCCAACATTTGTAAACTGGCCCACCGAACATTTAACATTACATGAACACTTATGCATTTTAATTATACATTTTGCAGCACACCTAAAATGTCCACACTGATTTTTTGTGTACACGCCTGTATGAGTCCCGCAAATCTGCACCAGAAAGAATAATACATAAGATAAACTTTTTTGGACTGTAATGATATAACCTCAAACACAAAGCCATCCTGTTTTTGTATCACATGTCCTGGTAAAGCAAAGCCCCATCAGATTAGCCAGTGCTTTTCCTCATCAAATGCAAAGTCAAACATCCCTCAAATGATATGAATCTGACCAAAGCCTGAGGCAAGATTAGCATAGAAACAACAATATTCTCCATCAAACAGGAAAGGAGGGGTGGACAACAATGTTTGGAGATACAACTAGTAAGACAGAGAGCCTCTGTAAAATTCCATGTGCATCCCACAGGTCATTGATAGGATTGTTCTGAAAAGCGTATCAACATTGAGGACACATCCTATGCGCTCCAGCAGTCTAAGTTTGTGCCTTTGGCACACATGCACTGCAGTAGAATGGGATTGAATCTGGCTTCACTGTATCAAATTCAATCTTAAAAATATACAAAGAAAAATAACAGCATGTGTGGAAAATGTTTCATGGCACACCTGAGAGGCACATCGGTTGAAACCCCTCTGCAGCACAAGGCAGTATATTAGAGTGCAGTAGTGTAGAGGACAGAGTACAGTAAAGTACAACAGAGTACAGCATGGTAGTGGAGAACAGTAGATTACAATACATTATGGTAGAGTACTATAAACCACACTAGTATAGTACTGATTACAGATGTGTCTAGTAGATTATAGTATAGTATATTACAATAGATGAAAGTAGAGTAGATTATAGCATAGTGTGGTAGAGTACAATAGAAATGTCTATCTAGTAGGTGACTGTACAGTACAATAGTTGAAAGTATAGTAGATTATAGTACAGAATAGTAGAGCACATCACCTGTGTAAATGAGGCAGCTTTATGTTCATTGTCTTGCCAGGCCTTCAGCATCTTCTCAGAGGCTGAAATAGGTCAGGTCAGAGTTCAGATGACATTACAGTTAGTAACACACACACACCATTTTTCCACAGTTGGTAGATATATTTGTCCCTGTATATTTAACATAACCAGAAACAAAGAGAAAGCGTACATATTCCATTTTGACTCTGTTGTTGGTAGTGTTGGAGGTCTTGCTGTATGCTGGCCGTGAAAAACGCCAGTTTGGCTCGGAGCTGCTGTGACTGGCTGAACAACATGTTCTTAAAGCGTGTCAGGTTGGTGTTGTAACGCAGCAGACTCAACCTGAACACAGACACAAAGACAGAGAAACCGTGAGAGAGACCAGAACATTAGAGTGGACAGAGAAACTGAGAGAGACCATGATAGACGACAGGAAGGTGCGTTTTCTCCTACATGGCAGCTCTCTGTCCCTGGTACAGTCGGCTGTAGTCTTCTCTCAGGCCACAGATGTAGCTCAGGGCCTCTCCCCAAACCTTCCTCAGAGCAGAAAGTGGCAGCTGGGTCTTAGTCTCCCTCACTGACAGACACACACACAGGCACAAAACAGTTCAAATCGAGACAACAGGAACAGGACTTTATACTGTGTATAGTGGAGTGAATTCCTTCGGCAACTTCAATGGATTTGTATCCTCCGTCCCTGAGAATTATCTGAGAACTACATGAACACAACAAAACATTTCCAGACTAGTCATTAGCGCTTCCTAATCTTTACCCTGCTTTTAGGAATATCTACACTGGAAAGTACAAATCGTAACAGCATTGCCAGAACTACAGTAGGTTTTGTCACCATTTTCACGGCGACATATCCAGCTGTCAGTTACCATGGAAACACATGAAAGAGCATTGTCTAACACTGCATACGATCTTGTATGGCATTCCGGCACCATATGAAGTTACATCGTTTTAGGTTGTATAGTATTGTGTTTCGGACACTTACGAGGGTGTGTTGTTGCCATGCCTACCTATGAAGTTGACGCTGTCAGGAAGGGGTCGGGCAGTGAAGGGGCCGGAGTATTTAGTCAAACTTTTATCGAACAGGTAGATGATGGAGCTGTCCCAGCCATGCTGGAAAGAGACTACACGTCAGTGGGGTGGTGTTCCTGTTAGATGTGTGTTCATTGAGATGAGTGTGTTTGAGTGCTTGGTAGTGCATGACAGGTGTGTGTGTGTGTTTCTGTGTGTGTGTGTGTGTGTACGCTGACCAGAAATTGAGAGACAATCATTGGCATGTGGATGAGTGTGTGTCTGGGAGACTGAATGTAGGTGTGTGTGTGTTTTTTCTGGGCGTACCGGTCCTTCTGGGAGGCAGTGTGCTGGAGGTCTGCGTGGATCCAGGGAAACGCCGGTCTCCAGAAGCATCTCCTGGCTGAGGGGAAGGATGTTTGTCTGCACCTCCACACGTTGCTGGAACGAGTGAAGCCCCTCCTCACTGCCCAGAACCAGGGAGTGGAGCTGGGCTGACGTCATGTCCAGAACATGCAATATCTGGGATAAACATGGGCAAAGGAAGAATCCTATATATATCATCTGGAGGGCCACCAAGGGGTTCTCTTCACACCGATACAAAGCTCAAACCTCCAATGATTTTCCAAAGGTTATCTACCTGTCGATTTGGCATAACCGGGGTTCCAATTCAAGTCAATGACACATCAGTTCTATTCTCTATATTTCTATGCCTATATTTCTATACACTATATCTGAATGGGCCAGTGTGTGTGTACCTTCATGTCGAGTATGTTCTGCAGGGCGGTGTAGCAGCGTGGTGTTTGGGTTTCAGGGTCCATCCGCCCTCCTCGTGTCGCAGGATCCCACAGCAACAACATCTGCAGTAGAGACTCCACCGGCTCCAACAGGGGCCTACACACACACACACAAACACACCTTCTCTTCACAATAAAGCAAACAAACGAGCTACTTAAAACATACATGATGGCCAATATTGGGGAATTGTGTTTGTACCTGCTGAGATTGTTGGGGTATGGCAGGTGTGTAGAAAATCTCACTTCACCGTTCATATCCTCCAACGCCATGATGTCCTTCAGGCCTTTATTACGCACCTTACTGGTCCTAAACACACATACACACACTTTACTCAGTCATCGAGGACATTTGCAGTGTTCTGTATTGTGACAGACACACAGACATCGTACCACTGAACTGGCTGCATGTTGTGCAGGAAGGGGCGGAAGCCGCAGGTACACTCAAAGACCATGGTGCCGAAGCTCCAGTAGTCCACTGAGACAGTGTAAGGCTTGTTCTCAAACAGCTCTGGAGCCTGAGACACACACACACACACACACACACACACACACACACACACACACACACACACACACACACACACACACACACACACACCATCAGTACCACGCTCCAATGCAGATCCTCAATGTCCATGTTTTTAAAATGTTGGTCTCACCAGGTACTGCAGAGTTCCAACGAAGGAGGTGCAGAGACTGCCTTGGTCCAAGTCCTTGGCGTAACCCAGGTCTATGATCTTATGGATCAACTGATAGAGAAGAGAAATGGAGATCATCGTGTCTGCTTAACTGCCAAATGTCTGTCTGTCTGAATGTACGCGAGCGCCAGTGTTTCCTGACCTTGCCACCGATCTCCTGCAATACGATGTTCTCCGGCTTCAGGTCTCTGTGGATGATCTTATTCTCATGAAGATACTGGATACCAGACCCTGCATGTTCAACACTGTACCATTAGCACACAGGAGAAGTCACACAAGCTTGGCTCGCAACTTAACCAATACAAGCAAAGCGGTAGCCAATGAAGCCAGTAGGGGACTAAAAGTCTGATGATAAACGCATGCTTTATAGCAAAACAACCCGCTTCAGTGTTTGTGTAACAAATACACCCATGGAGAGTAAACTGTGTACTGGTGTATTTCACTGTAACAGGCTACCTTACCGACATGGCTGAGTAGAGACAGGACTTGACTCTCTTTCAGGCCACAGCAGTTTTCTGGCTCATTCAGCAGCTGTAGAAACAACAGTCACACACACGCAGCAGCACAGTGCATGTGTGTTTGTGATCATTCATGTTTTATTAACGTGGATGGTTACATAAGGACAATGTGTCAATTTAGTGGCTTAGTAGTTAAGTTTCAGGTGAACGTTGCAGTTAGAAATATAATTATGTTTAGGGTGCGTTTAAGGTCAGATCAGGTCACTTTTGTGTGTAGGTGTGTGCACCTTGCGTAGGTCCCCTCTAGAGCAGTACTCCATTGCCAGCAGAGGCAGGTCATTCAGAGCTATAAGACTAATCTCCTCTGGAACATCCCTGGCTCTTACCACATTATCATGGCTCAGCCTGAGGAGGAGATAGGATAGAAATTAAGGAGTACATTCAACAACCACACAAGGAAATGGGAGACCTTACAAAAGGACAGAGGAAACTGGTGATCACATACAGTGTGTCATTAGGCCTATGCTTCTACAGTTAGTGTTTGTAGTTCATCTGACCTTTGGTTTATTGTTTCTAGCAAATGTAACAGTTTACAGTGCATTCCATACAGTGCATTCCATTGGACAGTGACACAAGTATACTGTATTTGTTTTGACTATGAACTTCAGCACAATTCAATGCACCCAAAACCAGAACAGCAAGCACCATTAATTATTGCAATGCGGCTATGAAAAACTCCCTATTGGTGTCAAAACCTAAGAAGAAACCTAGAGATATGCTAATACAGAGGGACTTATGTGAGTGGTTAGTTACAGTGTAGATATTTCACCTTGTCAGATCAGGGATTCAAAACCAGCAACCTTTTAGTACTGCACCAACAGTTTGTGTGACACTCACTTCTTCATGATCTGTATCTCTCGACTCCAGCGCTCTCGGTTCTTTGAGTTCAGCTCCAGGCGACACATTTTTACTGCGATCTTCTCTGATGTCTCCTTCACAGACATGTGCGCGCGCACACACGCGCACACACGCGCACACACACACACACACACACACACACACACACACACACACACACACACACACACACACACACACACACACACACACACACACACGAGTGTGTTAAGACTCTATTCCCAAAGTGGTTCTTGATATGATAAAAACACCTCTGGATGGCATTAAGGCCACTGGCGAGTGTGGTGATGTGAACAGGACTAACCAGGTGCTGGTACAGGAAAACATGTCCAAAGCCTCCGGTCCCCAACCGCTCCTTCAGCTCCCACAGGCCACATATCTGGTTCTGTTTGACCAGGACTCTCTCCATCCCCTTGTCTCTCTCTATCTCTTTCTCTCCCTCCCATTCCATCCCTTTCAGCTGTTAAGAGTAACCTTCTAATTGGATAGCCAGCTGTGTGTTAGCTTATTTTAAGTCATATACAACCACAACAGATGTAACTAAATACATTATTATTCATTTAATCAGGTGCAATAGTGTCAGGATAATAAAACAGTATTAGACTGTTTTATTATTGTTAAGTAAAGTCAAGTAATTTGTCTCTACATGAGAAAGTATACTTTTGAACTTACCTCGGCAGAAAATGTATTGTTGAATATGCCCACAGTTATGATGGCAAGACCACCATATCTTTTATGATTTCGGTACAGTAGTTCCGCAGTGCATTAACTAGTTACCCACGTGAAGTTTGCGAAGCAAAACGTAAACAAAGTAATGCGCTACCTAGCTAGCTAGTTTGTATAGTCCTATTAAAACTATTTTAAATGCTTAGTTACGAATAAACAATCGATCTAAATGTAATAGCGTAAACATTCCACACCGTTGATAGTATCTCATTATTGTAGAATAACATTTAGTTTGAAAGGTTCCCCCTAAAGTTAAAGCAAAGTCAGCTATAAAAAGGCATCAATCTGGCAAGAAGTATGTCGTCACTACTAGTTTTACATAGTACCCAAACTCATAAACCCCTTTCTACAATATGTCGTCTTACAATTAGACGTTGAATTTAAGCTAAATAAACTTAAAGTAAATCCTAAGCTCGCTGTATACTTCATACCTACAACCCTAAACCAAAATAAATTAAAAGGTACTTTTGGTTTCCAATGTTGATTTTGTACGTGTGCAACCCGATACATTTCGTGACGAAATGAAATCTGCGCATGCGAGTTTGGGAATGAAGTTCCGGAAGTAAAATATACTTTGTTAAGAGCAATGAGAGATAATAAATATTAAGGTTTCCTGAATTACTGTGCAAATTAGACGTTCTTTTGTGTATAAATATGGTGAAACTATTCGTAGGGGCAAACGGTTACAAACGTTTCAACCTCTGTGTTCAGAAATGTGTTTTACTTTCAGTTCCGTTTTTCTAAGAGCCCAACTATTTAGCTAGTTCCTAGTGCATAATTCGTAAATCTAGAGGTCCCACAACACATTGAGGCGCGCGAGAGCCATGGATCTGGTTGGTAAATGGACGTGATGAAAGCACATTCTTAGCGCAAATAGCAGACAACATAAAGGTAGAGAGGTCATGTGACTCGTATTTAGTTGGTGATTGGACATCACCGACTGCAATGTCTGAGATAACTAACACATTTTCCCACTCACTCTGCGAAAGGTACATTGTCTTGTACCTTTCACTTTTTTCCAATATATCAAGGTGTTGCAAAGAGGATTTCCGAGCTATGAAGGTGACAGTTCACTTGATAGTTTTGGGGACAGATCCATCAATGCAAACATCCATAACCAGTCCATTTTTGAAATATCTATGGTAAACATAAATGGGTCACGGAACCATAATGGCAAAATATGGGCGATTCCACTTTCCAAGTCCATATGGCAAATCCTATAGCATCCTGCTGACAACTGTCATGGAAATGGTCCCTACTCAGAACAGTCATTTATTAAAATAGTGCTACCCAACCTATTGGTCACATCCCTCCCTGTAACTTCTCCTTTATCAGACCAGTTGTACAGCACATACTGGTCACATCTCTCAGTGACAACTTCACAGTAGGGAGTGGTCACCAACAGATGAATGGTTCAAAAACCCCTCAGCTTTCTTTATATTGTGAGGTGGTCATCACATTACGGCATGCATCTCTGTGTCTGCATCTCACTGACATCTGCACTTATAAGGAGGCAAGTTGTCCAACACTGAATTGAAATCCAAATACGACACCTGAGCATAGGCCTCTGGGTTGTCCATAGGGATATTACAGGATGATGTTGAAAATCATTGAAATGTTTGTATTGATAAACAAACTATTACAGGTCGGAAATTGCATTTATTCTGACTGATGAAACCATAATCTTCAAGACACTTTCTTACAATTGAGTTCACAGCAACATTCACAGTAACCTAGAGTTCATAGCAACAGTCCGTGTTTGGAATAGATTGCTTTCTTTTAGGAGATGACTTTTTAGGAAAGAGGGTTATGATTGCCTTCTTTCACAGAGATGCAATTGTGTGAAAAACGACACACCATTGAAAGACAGGAATCTGATGAATGTTCATTTAAACACATTTTAAAGACAAAAGCAAAAATGTCTTCAGTGACTGTTGCCTAAAAGACATATGGCTATATAGGGTAAATTACAATTCGCCAGTGTAAAAAATATCCATAACAATAGAGTGAGCATACTTTATGTAGTGGTCATTCATTTGCCACTATGTTCTCATCTTTTATGTACAATACATTTTTGTTAGGCATCAAAGTGAAGGATTTTATTATTACACATTGTCACCTCTACATTTCCCTAAGCTCATCTTCTGCTATTTCTGAAAAAACTCCCCAGCTGATGTCAGTCTACATATGATGCAGCCACCGTGTGAAAATGAGACATTTCTTCAGTAATGTGTTTTGGATTTATTCCAAATTTAAGAATGGAATTTGGAATTAGGCCAGAAAGGTGTCCGTTGCAAATGCATGTTTTTTTAGCTGATTAACTTTACTGCCTTTTATTCTATACATAGTATTATTTTCACCGTTATATAAATAATGAATGTAGAGTTAGTACAATTTGGTGGATCAGGTTTTCTCCCATCCCACCTATTGTGGAATACTCAAGCTACCCTTTTAAGTGTGAAATGTATTTATAAGAATATAAGAATAACAAAATATATTAATATGTAGTTAAAATAAGTATCAGGTTTCTCTTCTACATATCAATCTGTAATAAAGAACAAACTGGCTTACTGCTGTAAATATTTTATTTGCACTCTCAATCATGGGTGGCCAGGGTGAGAAAATTTTCTTTTTTAATAAGAGCATGAGTTGTGAGTTTTATTTACTCAGGGAGCCAGTGCCAAAAGTGCCAGTAGATCATCTGGATAACAGCTTCATAACCACTATGTAACAATCTGCATTCCATCAACCAATAGCTTGTTTAGCCAGACATGGCCACAAATTACAATTGAACATTACAAAATGTAATTAAAATTTACCCCAAAAATGTATCAAAATAAAATACAAGAGACATTTGCAAAGTGTTATACATCACATGATTATATACATTATTGTTCTATGTGACAAGAACCCACTAGAAACTCAACAACATTCTTGGTGAATAGACAGTGATAAGTTGTTGTTATTCTACTTTAGGTAAATACACCGACGTTTCTCTGGTTACTAAATTCCCACTGATTAAAGTCTCACCCCTCCCAAGTCAGTGAAGACGCCACCCCCCACATAACCCTAACCAAGTATTTGAGCCTGATCTTCAGTAGATAGCTCTCTGACTTCCTTCCTCATTACAATTAACCACAAACAAGTCAAAGGTGTGTCACATAACAATAGACAACCACATATTGCTGCTCCATTTAAATCCACTAACGCAATCTATTAATAAGAACCAGAGTTGCAGTTGCACCCTCTACAACTTCCTTCCTCATTACAACATACTACACAGAAGTCCTGTTCTCACGATAGCAGAAAGGTGATGACATTTGGCCAGTCCTTACCGGTTATTTTTGGCATGGGTTTAGGTTTAAGGGTTAGGTTTATAGAGTTGGAGTTAAGGTTATCGTTATCATCACATAAAATTATTTCATTTAGAATCACACACACCAACACAGGTGCATTAGAAAATCATTACAGAGTAAACCTGGAAGGGTCTAACCTTCCATAAATATTAACAACTTGGTCTGGTTTGGTCTTAACCATATGGATATGTGGTAACACATCAAGCAGGATCGAAAGACCTATGCGAGGCCCTCAGAAGAAAAGTCTGGGAGGAGTTACAAAGCCATTTCCAATGTCAGACACATCATCTACAAATTCAGAAAATTCCAGAACCCTGGCAATCCACACAGGACAGGTCGTTCCATCAAATTCTGCCCAAGCAGACAGATAGATGTTCATCGAAGTCTCTAAGAACCCCAGGGTGACATCAATAAAACCACAGGCCTTTCTTTCCACAATAACCATCAAAGTGCATGAGTAACTAGTTAGCAATAATTCCTCCCAGTCCATGGAAGAAACTGATGGACAGTGACAGGGAACATGTACATGAAAAAGCTGATGTAATTTGTTACATTGAAGCTAAGTATGTAATTTTTCAGAAAAACAGCCCTGCTTCCAAAATGAAAATAAAATGCAAATACAGAATGCAATGATGCGCAAATCATTTATATCTATATCTAAATGAAAATAGTACAAAGAAAACATCACATTTTGAAACTTAGAAATGTTAATGTTTTTGAATGTGATGCCAGCAGCTGTTCCAAGAAAGCTGTGACAGGGGCATGTTAACCAGGGTGTTGCATCACTTCTTCTTTTAACAAAATTCTGTAAGCGTTTGGGGACTGAGGAGACCAACTAATATAGTTTTGAAAGTGAAATACATTTCAATTTTTGCTTGATATAGGATTGTAGCTGCTCAACAATGTGGGGTCTCCTTTGTCAAATTTTTTGTTTCCTAATGCCACCAATGTTTTCAATGGGTGACAGGTCTGGACTGCAGGCAGACCATTTTAACACCCAGACTCTTTCTATGGAGATTGATGGTAATTCCATCTGAAGGCACTTTTAAAGGAGTAAGTACAGAGACAAAATTAGTTTGGTACAATTAACAGTTCATTTGCAAATAGAGAGACAGGACAATAAAAGCTTACAGGATAATCCTATGAGGAGTCTGAAGAAAATACACGAACCTCGGTTTTAACCAAGGGGCATGCTGTTCTCCCCCACCTTAAACCAAGGACCTTGTGGGTTACTTTTTTAACTTGGAACACAGCATCTGGACAGAGAACAGAAACTGATGGTTTAAATTGATAGACAAATTAATGGATAACCCAATGATTTTCTGAGACCGTCCAATGACTATCATAAACAAAGAAAAGATCCCCCTCTCCAACATACCTTTTCTTATCTAAACATGGAGAATCAGTAAGAATACATCAGTTCAAGACATTTCCATAACACGAGCAATGCTGTTGTAATATGTGCAGAATGTGATTTGGCATTGTCTTGCAGAAATAAGCAAGGCTTTGCCTGAAAGAAATGTAGTCTGGATTGCTGCATATGTTGCTCCAAAACCTGCACATATTGTTCAGTATTAATGGTGCCTTTACAGATGTGTAAATCACTCACAACATGTGCACAATTCATCCCCATACTGTATCATCACAGATGTTGGCTTTTCAACTATGCACTGTTAAGATGTCAGATGTCCCCCTCTCCTCTTTAGTCCAGAAGACGCAATGTCAATGATTTCCAAAAATAATTTCTAATTTTGATTTGTCAGATAACAGGATCGTTTTCCACTTTGCCTTAAATCTTAAATGAGCTCAGGCCCAGAGAAGGCGTGTCAGTTCTGGATCTTGTTTATATAGCTCAGATTTTTTTATTTAAGACCACTGCACCTTTTTCTTTCCTTTCCAAAAAAAGTTGTAAAGGAAGGTTTTAAGTAAGGAACAGAAGGGTTTAAATGAAGAGAACGCAGCAAGTTGACCGCTTATGTTTCTCACTCAAAACATTCCAGAAATAGGTGCAGTGGTCTCTTAATTTTTTGCAGATCTGTATATAGTTTATTCTCTGCATAGTAGAGTTTTAACTTGTGGATTTTTTGTGGATAATCTGTCAAGTGTTGAAGTGACATTTACATATCCCAGTCAAAATATGTAAAAAATTACATATTTGCTGGGGTGTGCCTACTTTTTCACATGACTATACGTAATGAAACACAAGCTTGTGGTATCTGTGTTTGTTTGTATGTGTGTGTGTGTGTGTGTGTGTGTGTGTGTGTGTGTGTGTGTGTGTGGTAAAGGTATATCACACTTTGAATCAAAACAATAGTTAACCTGGGTACAACAATCTCTGCCTCAAAGTCAGTAAAGCAGAATGTACAGCAAATGTCATTGTTGATTCTCGAGAGGTAACATTCCACATTCCAAATAATCAGGGCTGCGGAGTCGAAAGTTTCAAGTACCTCATTGTCTTCATCAGAAAGGAAACTTTTTATAAACCATCAATGACACTAGCGTTGCCACTGAGTTTTAATTAATATCCCTTTGAAACAGGATGTGGAGCCAGGTCATTGTTTTCATGTTCTTTTGGAAGTGTATGTAGATAGATATAGTGATACAGCAGTTTGATACAGTAGATTGATACACTGGTCCACTGACGTATGTACATATGCAGACAATGTGTTGTCCGTTATCTTTGTGCCTCTCACTATCAGAACAAGGCACAAAGCGTTTCCAAGATTCACACAGGCCTTTTTAACGTCCTGGATAGGACACTGTGGGCATTATATATTGACTGTGAAAAGGGAGAGAAAAGACATGTACCTCAAAGGTTTAACAACAATTGAAATCGTTGATGGAAATCGTTGAATACGTGTGCGTTTTCCTCCCTATCCCAGATCCCCAACTGTCCTAAACCCAATGTAGTGAATATAATTGAGAATGTAAAGGCTATTGAGGAAAGTGGAAACCCAAAAGGTATTGTGGGGTTTTTGAGCTAGCAAAAATTTACACCAAGTAATATATAAGTGCGCCTAATGTTGCAGCATATGACATGCATTGGTCTATGGTGAATGTCAATACACACGTGATCTTTCACAGCTTTAGACATAATTCTCAGAGGTCTATGTAGAGTTCCTTGGACTTCAGACAAAATCATATGTTTCTCAACTCAAAGAACTAATCCACAGGTAAAAAGAGAAACCATTGTCGTTTTTTATAAATATCTTTGTATAAACCCACTTCGGTCAGCTTTTAGTAACCCACGTTGGGAAGAATGTTTGCATCAACCAATGAGAGGGGGACTAACAGTGCGTTAGACCAGGTTCTATTTGAGCGCTTGGCAACGCAGACGATATTTGACCCGCCTGCACAGTATGGATACAACAATTTTATATTTGTTTTCATTTATTTAGCCATGCTTGCACACACAGCTTCACATGTCTATTCAGACTAATCTGACAGCGCACGTGCTTCTGCGTGCGGAAATGTTTTTGTCTTTGTGACGTGCAGGCCAAATAGCAAAGTCAAATGTCAATCAACAAAATACATTTAGGGACCGTTTGAAAAATTTGTTTTCTTGCTGTTGCAACCACATTCGATTTGTTTCATTAATCCTACTCGGAGGATTAATATATTTAAACATTTTTGTCAGAATAGTTAAATAATCCCACTTTGTTCATCTTTCAGTGCCTCAATTAACAATTAACCAGTGAGAGTGTGATTTGCAGCGAGTCCAGCGTCTCAAATAGTACCTAATTTTATGGCCTGGCAACAATTGACACGCAAAAGCAGTTTAGATACAATAATAAAATTACATATGTATACATTTATTTTTACAATAATCTAGATGTGCGGCTGGTGTAGTTTGAATGTTAATCTGCATGTGACCAGTGGCGCCAGATGGGGCCACTGAAAATCTTGAGGTGCCACACCAAAGTCAAAAGCCATAACTGAATTTCAGGAATACTATTATGCTGTTGTTGCATATAGGCTAGTTGAAAACTATGTCAATATGAGAGTTAATGAATTGCATACGGATGTACTTTGGTTTCTTATTTTACAGTTAATGTTACTAATTATCTGATGTGCACAGACTTATTCCACTACATATAACATATAACAGCTCTACAACAATGCTGTTTTAATGTGTTATGTATCTTTGTATACAGTTGTGCTCATAAGTTTGCATACCTTGGCAGAAATTGTGAAATGAAGACTGATTTTTCATTTAAAGATAGTGATCATATGAAGCCATTTATTATCACATAGTTGTTTGGTTCCTTTTCAAATCATAAAGATAACAGAAATCATCCAAATTGCCCTGATCAAAAGTTTGCATACTTTTGAATGTTTGGCCTTGCTACAGACACACGCAGGTGAAAGAAAAGGCAATTAAAGAAGAATTTCCGACACCTGTTGCTTTTGAAATTGCAATTAATATCGGTTTAAAAATAATCATGAGTTTGTTAGCTCTCACGTGGATACACTGAGCAGGCAAGATACTGAGTCAAAAGATATAAAACAATATCCAAAGCCTTTCAAATGCCAGTCAGTACTGTTCAATCACTTATTAAGAAGTGGAAAATTCAGGGATCTCTTGATACCAAGCCAATATCAGGTAGAGCAAGAAAGATTTCAGCCAAAAGAATACAAAGAAAAACAAACAGGTAACCTCAGGAGAAATACAGGCTGCTCTGGAAAAAGATGGTGTGGTTGTTTCAAGGAGCACAATACAACAATACTCAAACAAAAGTGAAAAAAAGGTCAAGTTGCCAGAAAGAAGCCTTTACTTGTGCCAGTGCCACAAAAAAGCCTGGTAACAATATGCACGACAACACCTTGAAATGCCTCACAGCTTCTGGCACACTGTATTTTGGAGTGATGAGACCAAATATGGTCACAACCATAAGCGCTTTTTTTGGAGAGGGGTCCACAAGGCCTATAGTGAACAGAATGCCATCACCACTGTGAAGCATGGTGGTGGTTCACTCATGTCTTGGCGGTGTGTGAGCTCTAAAGGCACGGGGAATCTTGTGAAAATTAAAATGTTATCAGAAAATACTGGGATACAATTTGCATTCTTCTGCATTAAAGCTGTGCATGGGACACTCTTGGACAACGTGACAATGATCATTAGCTCAAGGCCAAATTTACCCTCCAGTGGTTTCAACAGAAAAAGGTGAAGGTTCTGGAGTGGCCATCACAGTCTCCTGACCTTAATATCATCGAGCCATTCTGGGGAGATCTCAAATGTGTGATTCATGCAAGACAACCAAAGACTTTGTATGACCTGGTGGCATATTGTCAAGATGAATGGGCAGCTACACCACCTGCAAGAATTAGGGGCCTCATAGACAACTATTACAAATGACTGCATGCTGTCATTGATGCTAAAGGGAGCAATACACAGTATTAAGAATTAAGGGTATGCAGACATTTGAACAGGGGTCTGTTCATATTTTTCTTTGTTGCCATGCTTTGTGTTATGATTGTGCCATTCTGTTATGACCTGCAGTTGAATGTGAGTCACATAATAAATAAGAGACATGCGTTTTGACTACTCACTCATGTTTTCTTTGCAAATGGTACATACAGTATATAACCAATTATCCAAGGTTGTGACACCTTGTACACAACTGTACATGTGTTAGGAAGATTCATAGTTCTTCAAATAGACTCTGTATTTATTATTTTATCTCATATCATGAAAAATATAAATTATTGATCTAAATTAATAGTACCTATTGTAAAATATCAGATGGAAGCATAGTATGCATATATGACATGCGAGGGGGGGAGAGTGGGGGGGGCAGTGATTGTATTAGGGTGGGTGTGGCCTCCCGTGCCCCTGCCCCTTGACACTGCATGTGAGGTGATACTGCAGCAATTCTGGATTTTCCCCCAGATGAAAGCATGGGAAGTGGTAAACTCTGAACATGATGACACAGTTTTTTCATTCTATAAATCCCCTATTAAAACACTCTGTATACTCACTGCAATGTTCGCCGCAGTCAACGTGAATACGGTTGCATAATGTCTTAGAAACATATCACTTCAATACGGTAAAAAAACAAAACATACCAAATCAAATACCTATGCAACAAGTGATGTAAGAAATTCAATATGACAAAATATTGGGCCAATGTGTTAATGTTTGCTTCCTTAAAAGGTAAGGTGAATTTTAACAAGCCAGTTGAAAAAAATTGTTAAATTACAGTAATATCCATCATTGTCATATTTTTTGCCCTTAATTTCTTGTTGGTTTTCATAATGTTTTTATCTGTGCTTTTGCTTATACATTGTTTTGCTGTAGGACAATTTCTTTTGATAAATGTACCCCAATCTGCTAGCAGTTGCATCCATTATTGAGGTAGCTGTTCCAGTTTATATGATTTAGGTTCTCTCCACAATAAATGTTAATACTATGGTTGGCTTTCAGTACAAATTACACAACATAATGTGAATGACAGGATATATTTGATCTGTAAACAAGGTGTTTCTGACCACTTTGTTTGGGTGTAACTAGGCACTCAAAGAAAGGGCTATTGATATGAAATGTATATATCCTATGAAGCTTGTCTTTGTTAGCTAATGCTTGCAATTATTATTGTTATAATAATAATTATAATGGTTTGGACCCCCCCCAGGTATATTAAGACAAATGCACTAACTGTACACTCTAGAGTCTGCTAAATGGCTAACATTTTCAATGTACAAAGTTTTATTCTGAATGTAGCATCAACTTGAATGGGTGCCCAAAACTTGCGCAAACATACAATCCTATTGCAGTAGATGGCCTTACAATTATCCCCAGGATATTTCTAGATTACTGGCATACCACACTCAGGTATCAAATCCTTTCATGTTCTAGGAGTACTGGAACCACCTTTTCTGTTGTCCATTGTTGCTCATTCTTCGAATCTAGATGAATCATCATAATAAATGTTTGGTCTTCACATATGCCCCCTGGGACAAAAAAACTCCCATACAGAGACACATCCACACAGGAACTGTTTAAAGTTGCTTTAGTTGTTGTTATACAGCATTTGGGCAATACTAAGCAGGGTCACATTGAACACCCATGATGGGCTGCTAAAACACATCTTACATTTTTAAATGAACATTCTGAGCTGCTTTTTATTGACTTATTCTTGATCAATGCATATTTATATCCTTTATGTTTTAACTGTATGTTATGATTGTTTTGTCTGATGAATTGATAGTTTTGATGTAAATGAATATATAAATGTCCCTCGTGTTTTAAATGACTAGTATGATTTGGTTGTCTGATGAGCTGATGGTTTGAATGTGTTAGAAAGTATGGTATGTATTTGTGACTTTAATATATGGTGATGTAAAAGAAAAATGTCCATCCTGGATGGATGAAAAAGTTATATTCCATTCTCCTAAGGACCAGGGGTGAAATGAATCACTTTAGGTTATTTTGTACAACACAACTGTTTGCTTCGTCCAAGTGTTACACTGCAGTTGAGTTCCGTCTTTCCAAAAATGGCTGTGCATGGCCTCATTGAGTTGAGGAGGCGATTGCTATATTAGGACCACTTCCTGTCTTCTGGTACCACAGCTGTGAAAAGATGGTCTGAGTGCAGTCAGCGAGGGTGAGTCACTGGTTCACAGTCATTATTCCGATCATGTAAAAAAACAACTCCCTATACCATCAACACATAATTAACCCCGCCCACCTTCACCACAGCCACGCCCACTTGGTGTTTAAAGAAGGGAGACTTGAGAAGGACAAAGACAATCAAATCCTGAGGTTAAACAGCACTCTACTGCATTGACAGCAGCCAACACAGATAATATATTAGACAACATTCTAAAGGTAATAACCAGATCTACATGTGTTGCGTGTGTGTGTTGGGGTTCTCTAAAGGGAGCTTTCAGTGTGAGTACTTTGGGTTGAGTGTGAAAACTATTTGTTTAAATGATGCAAGTGAATCCTGGATCCAGTTGGTTAATGAATTTGATTGTTTGTCACATTTACAATAGACCTGTGCTGCTGCATATGAAATTGGAAAAGGGTTTTTATGCCCCTATAATTCATTTGCATGTTTGACAAAAAGGTTTATGAATGTAGTGGATTGATGTTGGCAACTTTGTTTCAACCTGTTAATTGCATTCACCTGGTGACCCTGGTCTCAGTCTTTTGATTTAGGAGAAGATTAAAAAAAAGATGTGTGTTAAGGAAAATTATCGGTCTTGAGTCCAAAGTCCTATAAAGGTTTTTTATTTTTACATTCTATGACATGTGTTTCTGACCTCCAGGACTGGAGTTGCCTACCCTCATTTTTGATAAAAGTTTGTGGATTAGTTTCATGACATGTTGGCGAGTCCAAGATTACATCATACAGACTGGGATTCAGTCAGGAATAATGTCCTTTTCACAGGAACACATGATACAGTTTTTTTTGATACAGTAGCTACTTTCGCACAAACACCGATAAGATGTTATGAGACTTTGTAGTGATACAGTGGTTTTATGGACTGGCAGAAAGTTCTATTTTCTCACAGTGTAGATGTGTTTATTGAAATGATGAACTTTCACAAAGCAGTGGGCCTTTTCCCCCCAATGGTCTTGAGATCCCTGAGATAGTCTTAGTTTCGTCATGGTTTTGAAACAACAGGGTGATCTAATTACACTTGAGACCAGTGTTGTTTCCTTTTTTTTTTTATTAATCTCATGTTTCCAAGACAGGCTACATATGAGAAATGCTTTATGAGGGTTATGTTAACAATCCTACTGACACAACATGAGCTACATTCAGTTGGGATTGGTAATGGTTACGGAGAGTAATGTGTCATGAAAGACTTTGATACAATGAGGAAGCTGAATCAGAATCTTCTAAATTGGAGGAACTATTGTTTTTTTTGTCGCTGTCGTTTATTTACTCAGTTCTTCAAAATAATTTTAAACAGGTCCCCCAACACCGCCTAAATAAGGATAAACAGCACATTAAGGATAAGAGGAAGCAAGTATGAACCAGTCACTCATCCTGTTGCTAGTGGCAACCGTCCTCTCCTGCCCCGAAACGGTAAATGTGAACTTCCTTGTGTTGTTGTGTTCATTGTATGGTCAGCTTGGCAGATGGGTGTGTGCGGGGTTTAGATCCTGCCAGCATGCCTACAAAGAATCTAACCAATAATTTGCACTTTTACTTGAAACCCTATCACTGCTTTCTGTTATTTAAAAATAAATGATCTCTGTCCAGGTATTAGGGTTGCGTTTGCACAAGGAAAAACTGTCACAGCCTGCAGATGAAACACGCAAAGGTGATTTTTGTTTTACATTTAAACACCATCCCTTTTGCCAAAGACCAAAAAATCATTTTCTTAATAAATCTTATTTTCCCTCCTGTTCTTACGGTCTGCATTGATCTTAGAGAGCGAGTGTCTTGTTGGAGATGGGGAAAGTTACCGGGGCATGAAGGCGGTCTCAGGAACGGGTCGCATGTGTCTCCCGTGGACTGGTTTCCAGTCGCTCGGAGCTGATGTTGCGGGGCTAGGCAAACATAACTACTGCAGGTAAACACACATGCTTGTAAGCCAGCAAGGTCCCTCAAATTTGCTTTATTTTAATTCTCTTCAGTCTCTGATACGTTCACAATTGGCATACATGTCTGTCATGTGGTCAAGTTGAAGCATTGTTACCTGATGTCTAAAATCTAAAACCCTAATCTGAAACCTTCAGTCAATTTATAAAGATTGAGTTTCAGACACTATGCTTTATTGGTCAGAAATGTGGCGAAAGGGAGTTTGCTGAAAAAGCAATAGGTGATATTTTGAATCTGCAGTGCAGCAGTCTGTGTGTACCGGAGCCAGAGATTTATCCCGCAGAACCTCCATAGACCACACTTCCAGTCTAAACTGTTAAGTTTAGGTATTATAGAAATTCAGATTTGGATACGTTTGGAGTTTTGCCTGGCACTAAGGTTGAACATGCCACCGTTCAAACCAGTGTCCACATTTCTTGCCCACCTGCCGTCTACTCTGCCAAAGCAGGCCAACGTCACTGTAATGTAATCAGCTTTGTCCATTAATTATTTTGGTTGTGAATGAAGGATGAATGAGTAGCCTAACATGAATATCATTTGATGGATTCATAGGAACCCTGACAAGAGCTTGCGGCCATGGTGCCGAGTGAAGCACCGAAGAAAGATTGTCAGAGAGTTATGTGACATTCCTGAATGCCATCTAGAGACTGGTAAGAAACACTTGTGCGCTGTCCAACAAATTAGTAAGTTTTATGTTCTGTAGTACTCAATTGTTGAACTGTTCAACCAGGGTTTTCTACTGTTTCCTCAGGTGGTTCCTCAAATTCAAAAACTCCTGTGCCTCCACAGATGGACACAGGTCAGTTCTCCTTGCCCTTCCCTTCACATTTAAACCATGACCTCTGACCCTATACTGATAGATCCTGTAGTTCGGTACTGCTGAAAAATGAATTATGAGCATCAAGTCCTTTTGGCAGTGTTCTGAATCGGTTTGTGTCGGTGTAGAGTTCACATGCGGAGAGAAAAAGGAGCGGCAGTTCAAGGTGGTGGGCGGCAATGTGGTGTCTGTAGAGGCACAGCCGTGGATGGCGGCAATTTTCCTGAGTCATCATTACCAGTGCGGTGGCAGTCTCATCGCCCCCTGCTGGGTCCTCACAGCGGCGCACTGCCTCATCGACGATAAGTATGTCTGGCTGCCTGTCTCTGGCTTTCTGACGCTGTCTCTGGCCGTCTTTAACCTGTACTTTCCATTTGTCTTTGCAGTGATAAAGCGGCATCAACACGACGCATAACCGTATATCTTGGGCGAAGCAGCATCACAAAGAACGACAGCCTCAGAGAGCAGAAATTCTCGGTCAAACAGCTTTTTGTACACCCGGACTACAGTAACAATGAGGGGAACTACAACAACGACATAGGTACGGGTCTCCCCTTAGACCTGGGTTCCCCCAATTTTACAATGCTAGAATTGCGTGAAACTCAAAACACCTTTAAATGGGCGTGCTGTAATGGGGTGTGTTAGTCAATTGCTCCTGAGGGTTATCCAATTATGTGGATGGTACAAAAATGTCCTTTTAAATTAAAGGAATAGCTTATTTTGTAATGGATGCATGTATCATTTTGCCTGTGTGGTTTACAGGCCTCCTGAAGCTTCGGCTAAAAAAAGACGGCACGTGTGCAGTGCGAAGCCCCACTGTGCGGACGGTGTGTCTGCCCCCCCCTCAAGTCATGATGCCCCCGGGGGCCATCTGCAGTGTGGCAGGATATGGCAAGACGAGCGAGGGTACGTGCCTAGCTGATTTGAATTGCGTGACATGGTGTGTAACGGGATCAGCCTGTAGCTCCTGCCTGAACCTTCATAATTTCAAATGCCTGTTTTATGTTTAGGAGCGTGGCAGTACTCGAATGACCTCCGCCAAGCAAAGGTGGCGCTGCTGTCCCAGAGTGTTTGTATGGAGAAGGACTACTATGGACAGCTCATCACAAAAAACATGTTCTGTGCCGGGAGTCCTGACTGGCGAACAGACTCCTGCCAGGTGTGTGTGTGTGTGTGTGTGTGTGTGTGTGTGTGGCGCGCGTGTGTGTGGCGCGCGTGTGTGTGGCGCGCGTGTGTGTGGCGCGCGTGTGTGTGTGTGTGGCGCGCGTGTGTGTGTGTGTGTGTGTGTGTGTGTGTGTGTGTGTGTGTGTGTGTGGCGCGCGCGCGCGTGTGGGGCTCGCTTGTGTGTGTGTGTGTGTGTGGGGCTCGCTTGTGTGCGTGTGTACTGCACCATCTAAATTAGTTCTCTTCTCTACAGGGTGATTCTGGCGGCCCTTTTGTGTGTGAGGTCGGTGAGCGTTCCTTTGTCTATGGCGTGGTGAGCTGGGGAGACGGTTGCGCTCGCAACAAAAAACCAGGGGTTTACACCCGCCTCACCAACTACAACACCTGGATCTCAGAGAAAACGGGGCTTCCCGCATACACCGCAGGGCTTATGTACCCACAGAAATGACCTGTTCACATTCTAATCGCTGACCCTACAATGCAGGGACTTGGTTTAACAGCTCTATCTGAAAGTAATGCGTTGTGTATTCTGTCATTCAGGAGGGCTTAAGGCACTAACTCTGCTTCTGGCACATTCAGCTGCATTCTAAGCTAAGCAAGACTTGAAACTCACGCTTCGTGCAAATGTACAAATGTCTGTTTAACAGATGCCTTCAAACTCCAAGAGCTTGATCAGGAAGAGGTGGACCCAAATCTTATCTTTTTAGATATTCTTCAGTTTTTATGTGAAATTGGTTTGCTACTGTTCCTGCTGGTTTGGGTAAATAAGATGATACAGACCTGTCAAGTTACTTTTTATAATTTCTAATGTATTTTTTTTATAAATGTTGGCAAGTGTGTATTTAAATTATTTTCTTACAACTGTGAGATTTTTGTACTTCATAGATGTATATCATATTTAATATTGATATGACCGGTTTCTTTCTTGGCACAGAAACGGAAATGCGGCAGTATTTCAGGTTCACAGTAATTATGTAAAATTAGGGATTGTTTGAGGAGCAGGCTCTTCAGACCATCACTCATGTTCAATTGTAATTATATTTATTCTTAATAAACTCAAATTCCCCAAAAATGTTTCTGTATATTTTATACTGTATTCTGATGTGTTAGCTCACCATATTTTCATCATGAACAGCTGGGTTACACCAAATTTTGTAATGCTACCTTCATGCTTCCTGAACCTGTAAATTCAAGTCTCAACACGGCCATAACCTGCCCCGTGTAAACTTTTAGCTTCCTTTCTCTATATCCCTTATTGTCAGGTAAAGTTGTCAGAGGATACTGGGCTTCTATGTAAGACACGCTGGTTGCATTGTTGTACCTATCATTTTCTATGTAAGTGGCGCTACAGTATGTTTCCTGGTTCTAAGCACATGAAGGCAGTATAATGTGGATAGAAAGTTCCCTACTGCCCACTTAGTCAATCAAGCTGATCTGTAGATGGCAGGATAAAGCCTTTTGGGATGCATTTCTTCCTGAGGGGGGAGTGAAACTTCAAACTTTCATTTTCATTTGAAACCAATTCTCACCAGGAATATAACCTTCCAGCAACTGGACATGAAACACAGCAAAATGGTGCACATGGTGTCATGTCAGTCCAAATGGATTCTCTGCCCCCTCCCAGGGGTTATGTCATCGCTGTCATCAGGAGACCGTTTCGGTCCACCGCTGTCTTGGATGCTCAAACTCTCTTGTACCTATGTGCCCTTTCACTCCTATGCAGTAGTTCTCTATTCAACTAATTCACCATGAGCACTGGCTTGAATCACCAGGTGGTGCTAGATAGCTGTCTAACTTCAAGACTGGTGGTCGCTGAAGAAAAACTGCCCCTACCAACCTTCAAAGAACATTCAAACCCTTCATCCCTACCTAAGTTATTTTCTCCACTACCTCTGGTCTCTTGGCCATCCAAACCAAGCCGGTAGTAGCTCCGAGTCAGAACTGTTCTGTCCTGGCATCCCAGCGGTAGAGACTGCTTTCCCTTGAAGCTAGGACAACAAAGCCCTTGAACATTTTCAGAAAACCTCTGCAACCCTACATATTCAGAGTATCTAAATGACTCCACAGACACCCCAACCATTGCCTTTGGTGAACTAATCCCTTTGTTGCCTTGTTACATGAATCTTTTTGTACTACGCTGCCTTGCAAATTCTGATAATGGACGTTTTCAGTTGTTAAATATACGCATCTACCTTTGGAACCTCACTGCTGCTATCTCTGCATTTCGGTGGCATATGCTACCTTACTCCTTCAATTTGCCTCGATTGCAAATCTAGAATGCCATTTAGAATTGCCATTTGTACCCACACAACTATTATCCCACTTGTAACATACACTACAGGTGCTGGTCATAGAATAGCATCAAAAAGTTGATTTATTTCAGTAATTCCATTCAAAAAGTGAAACTTGCATAATATATACAGTCATTCCATACAGACTGATATATATCAAGTGTTCATTACTTTTAATTTTGATGATTATAACTGACAACTAATGAAAACCCCAAAATCAGTATCTCAGAAAGTTTGACTATTATTTAAGACCAATACAAAAAAATGATTTTTAGAAATGTTGGCCAACTGAAAAGTATGAACATGAAAAGTATGAGCATGTACAGCACTTAATACTTAGTTGGGGCCCCTTTTGCCTGAATTACTGCAGCAATGCGGCGTGACATGGAGTCGATCAGTCTGTGGCACTGCTCAGGTGTTATGAGAGCCCAGGTTGCTCTGATAATGGCCTTCAGCTCTTCTGCAGTGTTGGGTCTAGTGTATCGCATCTTCCTCTTCACAAAACCCCATAGATTTTCTATAGGGTTAAGGTCAGGCGAGTTTGCTGGCCAATTAAAACAGGGATACCATGGTCCTTAAACCGGGTACTGGTAGCTTTGGCACTGTGTGCAGGTGCCAAGTCCTGTCGGAAAATGAAATCTGCATCTCCATAAAGTTGGTCAGTAGCAGGAAGCATGAAAACTTCCTGGTAGATGGCTACGCTGACCTTGGACCTCAGAAAACACAGTGGATCAACATCAGCAGATGTCATGGCACCCCAAACCATCACTGACTGTGGAAATTTTACACTTGTCTTCAAGCAACGTGGATTCTGTGCCTCTCCTCTCTTCCTCCAGACTCTGGGACAAAGGAAATACTAAATGTATTTTAATCAGAGAACATAACTTTGGACCACTCAGCAGCAGTCCAGTCCTTTTTGACGCTTCTGACGCTGTGTCCTGTTCAAGAGTGGCCTGACACAAGGAATGCGACAGCTGAAACCCATGTCTTGCATACGTCTGTGCGTGGTGGTTCTTGAAGCACTGACTCCTGCTGCAGTCCACTCTTTGTGAATCTCCCCCACATTTTTAAATGGGTTTTGTTTCACAATCCTCTCCAGGGTGCAGTTATCCCTATTGCTTGTACACTTTTTTCTACCACATCTTTTCCTTCCCTTCTCCTCTCTATTAATGTGCTTGGACACAGAGCTCTGTGAACAGCCGGCCTCTTTAGCAATGACCTTTTGTGTCTTGCCCTCCTGGTGCAAGGTGTCAATGGTCATCTTTTGGACAGCTGTCAAGTCAGCAGTCTTCCCCATGATTGTGTAGCCTACAGAACTAGACTGAGAGACCATTTAAAGGCCTTTGCAGGTGTTTTGAGAGTGTGGCACCAGGTGTCTTCAATATTGAACCTTTTTACAATATTCTAATTTTCTGAGATACTGATTTTTGGGTTTTCATTAGTTGTCAGTTATAATCATTAAAAAAAGAATGAACACTTGAAATATATCAGTCTGTGTGGAATGACTGTATACATTATGCAAGTTTCACTTTTTGAATGGAATTACTGAAATAAATCAACTTTTTGATGATATTCTAATTATGTGACCAGCACCTGTATACTTAATACTTGTACATTTTCTGCCCTCTTCCATTTGCCTTAATTGCACATTTGGTATTGTCATTTGAAATGCATTTTCCTTCATTGCACATCCATACATTCCACTTGTAGTATACATGTAATACATATTACATGAACATATTTGAACATTTTCTATTTGCACTGCTGTTTAGATGCTAACGGCATTTCGTTGTACCGTGCTTTTATTGTTCGATGACAAAAAAATCGAATCAAATCTTATGCTTTTGTGATATGATGCTTTTCATTTTTATTGCAATTATTCTTTCTCAATTCCATATATTTTTCCTTCATAGTAATGATTTTGCTTATAGTTCCTATGTTGAGTAAAGTGCAATTGCTACTACTGGCTTGTGTGGTTGTCCCAGATAATTAAATTAAGACATTATTGGCCTACTATTGGAATACAGGCCTTATAGAACCAAATGACTCATTGGCATCAAAAGCTGTGAAACTACTACACTCACTAAAAATGAAGTTGATCGATTCTTGCAGAGCTACACATTATGCTTTTTTCCTGGCCGTGTGCGTGTCTGCGTGGCTATTTTGGTTATGATGTTCCTCTCACCTCCTTGTTCAATGCCCCATATTACTAATAACCCTTCTTCCTCACACACACACTACTTCACTCCCCTAATCGCTATCCCCACCAGATCCTCAGCCATACACTCCCAGCTGTAACCTCACCATCTCAACAACAACCTGAGAAAAGGGAAAAACAGACATCATTGCCTCATACCTTTCCTAAAATGTAAGAAATGCTGTAGGTGTCAAACATACATACCTGCACTTACAGTGACTTAAGAGACAGGGACTGGCAACGTTCAGAAGAACACTACTAATAACAGATGAATATGGTTTACAGTAGCCAATGCAGTTTACATGAGTCAATGATCTGGTTTATGTTAGTATCTTTGAGAGCACTAGCCTTATACGGCTCTGAGAGTCTCTGAGGGTTGAGCTCTGTCTCTTAGCTTTGTAAGGATAGAGAGAAAAACGAGCATGGAGATCAGACTTGTCAAAGCTGGAATGTTTCTGCAGCCTGAATGTTCGGTTTCAGAACTGAATATCGAAATTGTTAATCACTGGTAAATGTTTTATAGCCTGTATCTAAACTTTTTGGTTTCCGTAACTTTTATCTACTGTGATTATATATTCTGTAGTAAATACTTTCTGTTTCTGTAGCGTGTAACTATTATATATATATATGTATTTATGTATAGTCTATAGTGTTTGTCAGGGTTTTCTTTACTGTGTTCTTTTATGTAGCATGGGAAAGCTTGATGTACAAAACCTATGGGCAAGTTGCTAGTAAATTTCCTAAATGCTGAGCGCAAAGCAGAAAGGCATCTGTTCCAATATAAAGTATGACTCAACCAAGGTTGATTTCGAAGAGGAGGATTTAACAACCCCAACCTTTCAACTGGTGGCTCGGTTGTCTACCCTGTGATTGAATAGTTAGGGATGTTAACCACAAGTACTACTGGTTGTCTTTAATCTGGAGGGCCACATCTTTTTGTTCAACTGGTTTGACAACAGTCAAGTCCTTCTGGTTGGTTTCTGGTCTAAAACATACACGCTCTCTCTCACTCTCTCTCGCTCTCTCTCTCTAACACACACACACGCGTACACACACGCACACACACATTAGTGCTAGTGAGTGTATAAATACCCCCTAGCTCCAACTATGGTTTCTTATTTCCAACCGTAGCTTCAGAAGAACCTGTAAGAGTCACAGCCCAACAGACATGCCACCAAAACCAAAACAATGCACACATTAAACATAACAGAAACTATGAAACAAGTGTGTTGGCTTCCACAGAAAATGTGCATTGACCAGAACCTACAACAGATATCCTGGAGAGAGAGCTGGATTTATGACAACGTTAATGTCCTTCTAGCGATTGCTCAAGCTAGAACCGTACTTAGTAACCCAGCAAGCAGAAAATAAAGTTGGACTGAGGTGACGGGGTGGTAGCACGGTCTGTGTTATAGTTTAATTCACCCTGGCAGTTCCTGAGCTGCAAAAGGTATAGCTGTGCTAATTGAAACAGGAGCAACTATAGGAGCTGCAGAGGCCTTGTGCTTATTATAGAGCTGATGGCCCAAGCTGCAGGCTGGAGACATGTCAAGTCCTGACCCTCCTAGCTAACCCAGATCAGGTGACACCAGAGCACTATTGCATTTTTAGTGCCCGAGTTTAAACCAATGTACTTAATGACATATAATGACCATTTGGACACAAGTTCTTAAACAGAATAACAGTCAGACTTCCAGCGGAGGGAGTGGGTTGTTTCACAGTAGCTTGGTCAAGTCGGTTTACTTATTTATGGTCTCGGAAAACGTATATATGCGGTCTACTTTATTACCGTTTAACTCTGGTATGAAGTCTTGCAAGAACGGTGTAGTGCCAGGTCTCCGTCTCTTTCGACCCCTTGGAATCTCCCGGTAACCTCCCTCCAACACTTTCCTTTTTGGGCTACCAGAATGCATGACGTTATTTGGGAACAGCTCTCAGCAGCGGGGTAGAGGTGCGGCGCGTGTGTATGAGTGTGATGAGAAGGCGTTAGTGCGCACCAATCCTGTTGGCAGATGTATCTCGGTTAGTCATTGGCTGAGATCTCGAGCGGTTATTCATTCTGTCACGATTCTGGGTCTTGCAGACTCGGACAGTGAGCGTACACACGGACTAGTAGACCGTCCTTGCCGGGAGACGCATGAGGACTCCATCCAAACTAAATAAAATACAAATATTTTGCCTGTCCTCTGTTATTGTCTGGTAAAAACGGCGGAGGAACAGAGCAGGATTTAACCAGCGGGAGCTGCAGCGGCAGTGTTTCTGGTCTCTGTGTGTGCGGGTTGACAGTTTTAACCATGCCGGTGTTCCACACCAAGACCATCGAGGGCATCCTGGAACCGGTTGCCCAGCAGATCTCTCACCTGGTCATCATGCACGAGGAGGGGGAGGTGGACGGGAAGGCGATCCCGGATTTGACCGTCCCGGTGGCCGCGGTACAGGCGGCAGTCAGCAACCTTGTCAGGGTGAGTGTCCCCCCATCACTCAGTTTGGTTTAGTGATTTGGTACTGGATGGCCAGTGAACCGAGAGGAGTTTGTGGGGCGGAATAAAACGGGAGTGTTGTTGTTGTTGCTAGTTGTAGCGGTTAACAGACTTTGTGACAGTGACAGTTCAGAAAGGCTCTACTGTCACTGGTAGAATGGGGTTAGAGGACTTTCAGGTCGGGTAGGAAAACCAAGTCAGAAGGTGTAACAGAGTGTGTTGTAATTAGGTCTAGAGCAGCAGTGTAGGCTACAGTGGGAAACGGAGGTAGCAATCGCCTTGGTGAATGTCTGTGTTTGTGTGTGTGTGTGTGTGTGTGTGTGACTCCCTGTTAGTCCATTAATCTTTGACAGTTAGTTCATTAGATCTGAGGGTTCTGCTGGGTTTCAATGAGAATGCAAATGCTTCTCCCCTCTCTGTCATCCCAGTGATGTCTGTTTTCAGTCAGACAACAACAAAGTCTGTCAGAGCAGTTTGGGATAGGGCAGACGTTCATCCCCCTGTTCCCCATGATGTGTCGGTGTGTGTGTGTGTGTGTGTGTGTGTGTGCGGGTGTGTGTGAGTGTGTGTGTGTGTGTGTGTGTATGTGTGTGTGTATCATGTGCTGGACCCATCCTGGCCTGATATGAATCAAACACAAAAATAAATATGTAAATATGAACAACATTAACACACCAAAACAAGACATGCACTCAAACACATACACACAAGACATACACCTTCAGTCGGTTCTACTCTGGGCACAGGGACATGGGGACAGAACAGAACCAGAGTTAGTGTAACTCCCAGAGGTTGTGGGAGCTGCTGTCACTGTCATAGTCAACGTGGACAACAGGCATCTAGGTCAGATAAATAGTGTGCCCTGCTTAATTTAGTGTTATTGGGCTATATTGGAGAAATCAATACCTTCAGCAAATCCTGACTATGCTGTGCTTCTCGGATTGTTTCTGCACAGAGCAGACGGCTCGATACAGAGTTCAGGTCAGTTTTACAGGTTACAGGTTTTTTATTGACCGTTAAGAGGGAATGGTTGGTACCAAGAGTGAGGTTCAAATTCATTTAAATTCCACTCAGTTCAGAAAGTCAACTTAATTACAATGTTCTTCAAAGCTTTCAATTATGAAAAATTGGAATTGGAGTTTGGATCAGGTAAGGGTGAAGGTTAGGCCATCCTGTAGATCTACAGTCCTGGAGGTTTTCTATCCAACCTCAATTATGAATAACCTGATTTAACTATTCATTCAGCGAATTACTATAATCAGATGGGCTTGATTAGGGTTGTACAGAACACCTACTGTCTAGTATAGTAGCTTCCCAGGATGTCGGTCAAACATCCAATCAGAAAACTGCGACTGATGAAATAAATGCTCTGTCCTCTTTCATTGAGGCAACCAGACACATGAATTACTGCCTTTGGGGCAGGTCTACTGTACCTCCAAGGCATGTTTCACACTAAATCCTAGGCCCAGATACAATTTCAATAGTGTTCTCACTTTGAATACGATGTGAATGAATAGGTGAACACAGCACAAGATACACACACTAACTGTTAACTTGATCATTCACTTTAAAAGACAGTCTTAGTTTAAATCCCTGCAACTTTGCCTGAACCGTGAACAATCTCATCCTTTCTAAGAATATTTCCAACCCAGTTTTGACTCAGTACCACCATGTTTAATACAGTCTTACCACATTGAACCCAGTCCAACCTAGTCTTACCTAGTCTCACCCATTCTTGCCCACCTCTTACCCAGTCTAACGCTTTCTTACCCAGTCTAACATTGTCTTACCCATTCTAACCCAGTCTAACATTCTCTTACCCAGTCTAACCCAGTCTTACCACCTCTAACCCCCTTCCAACCTACCATGACCCTCCTCTAATCTAGTAAATCCCAGTCGTACACAGCAATAACTAAGTCTAACCAAGTCTTATCCCCCTCTAACCCACTTTTAACACCTCTAACTCAATCAAAACCACTTCTTACCCACTTTAACTTACTTTAAGTCTTACTACCAATAACCCAGTCTATCCCTGTCTTACCAACTCAAACCCAGTTTAAGCCACCTTTAACCTAGTGTAACCCACTTCTTACTTAGACCCAGTATTACAACCAATAGCCCAGTCTATCCCTGTTTGACCACTTCAAACCCAGTTTAACCCCCTTTTAACTCTAATCCAGTCTTAGCACCTCAAACCTACTCATAGTGGTACCACCTCAAACCCAGTCTAACTCAACTCTAACCCATTCTAACCCAGTCTTACCATCTCAAACCCATTTTAACCCAGTCCCTCCACTCAGTTTCACCCTGGCTGGCACCACTGGTGTCTTCAAGGAGTCACAGGAGCTTTCATTTGTGGGGAGGGGAAGGAATAAATAGATCTACTGGTTAGGGAAGTAACACAGTTACCAGAAGGGGGAGGAGGAAGGGACAAGGGGAGAGACCCAAGAAAGACCAACAAGAGAGAGAGACACAGACAGACAGAGATACACGGGCAGACAGACAGACAGAGAGGCAGGCAGGCAGACAGACAGACAGACAGACAAGGACACCATGCTGGGGAGGAAAAGCATCCGGTGTCAGTGTCTCCAACTACTACTCCCTCTCTCACACTCACGCACACACACGCACACACACACATATACACACACACACACACACACACACACACACACTTGTTTTGATATCCTTATGGGATGACCAGAAATCCATACTCCCTAACCCAAATCCTCACCTTCAAGATGCATTCTGGGATTTCTGGCCACTGCTTGTAAATGTGGCACTGTTGAGGCACATAGGGTGTGCAAAGTCATGTATGTGCAGCTTTGTCCCCATGTCATCAAAATCGTAGTTTTTCTACTTATCGATTCATTCTGTAAATTCATTAATTCAATCCCAGATTGCATATTTAACCTAATCCTTACCTATTGCATATTTAACCTAATCCTTACATTAACCTCAATAACTTAACTTGAATTCCTTAACTTTACCTAGGTCTAATACTGAACTTGTAATGCCTAAACCCAAAATGTACCTAAATTCTAACTCTATGCCCAATTGTTTGAAAAGTTCTCCCCTACACCTAACTACTTACCTGGAAATGTAATTACTCGTAGTGGGGACCACCCAAATCCTTGTGGGGACACATTTCTTAACTTTAATTTATGTGGGAACAGGGGCAGGGGTGAGCACTATCAGAGTTAAATGTTAAATATATTGGTTCTTTGCTGGGGGGTATTGGTTGGGGATGGTAAATGTTAAATATACTGGATCTATGCTAGGGCGTATTGGTTGGGGATGGTAAATGTTAAATATACTGGATCTATGCCAGGGCGTATTGGTTGGGGATGGTAAATGTTAAATATACTGGATCTATGCTAGGGCGTATTGGTTGGGGATGGTAAATGTTAAATATACTGGATCTATGCTAGGGCGTATTGGTTGGGGATGGTAAATGTTAAATATACTGGATCTATGCTAGGGCGTATTGGTTGGGGATGGTAAATGTTAAATATACTGGATCTA
>JACXGJ010002616.1:0-63358 GCA_016801105.1 Esox niger | reverse complement strand
CCACAGTCCGAGGTTGTGAGGCTACAGCATTTACAGCGTCTGCAACCTTTTGCCACTCAAGTGCCTTTTTGGCATTAGTTATGCCCACACTGTGCCCTCCAAACAACATTTTTCTCCTCTTTTCCACCTCGCCAACAATCACTTCTACTTCACATTGAGTGAAGTTACGTTTTTTTGATTTCCTCTCTATGTTTGCCATAATTTCGCAATCTATGAATATTAACTTGTGGGTGTTTCAAGGACTATTTATGGGCAACTATGGGCGTGACATGAAGCCGCAAAAGCTGCGCTACATTTAGAATTGATTGTGATTTATTAAGGGAAAAATGCGTAGGATGTGCGTGCGCACGGTTTTATAAATCCCAATATTTCTGTGCGTACGCACGTCCTATGTTTCATCCGTACGCCATTTCTGACGCAAATCCTACGCAAAGTTTTATAAATGAGGCCCCAGGTCCGTAACCTCATGAACAAGACTATCTAATGCTGCAATAAACAAATGATCTACTCTCCCTTGACAACTGGGTACGTGAATTATAATTACAACCACTATACAAAACGGCTGATTTCAAACACCTGTACAAAAATATTTATTTCCAGCATCATTTATACCCTGCTCATGGCACTACTGTTTGTCCTATGTTGTTGTTTGGTTTATTGTGTGTATTTATGTGTACTGTATATTGCGGTCAGTGACTCTTGTTGAGTGTCCTTTTGTTTTTTATGCGTATGCACATTGTGAGTCTGCATAAGCCTGAGTCAAGTTCCTTGTATGTATACACATACCTAGCAAATAAAGTTGATTCTTATATTCAACAGCCTTCACAAACCAAAAACACATGTATCAAGAGATAAACATCTTAATGTTATTATTTTAACAGAATAACTGCATGTGCAACTATTTAAAGGAAGTCGTATGAGATTATCAACCATTGATTAAATGCTCCCCACCTTCCAACAGTAAAGAATAAGGATACCCTTTTGGCTATGTGCAGCCTAAAAGCTTATCTAAAAAACTGTTTAATACTGGAAACACTGGTGCGCCCCCTTAGTGGCTGTTCCTTTCTACCCCTTATAGATGTATCTCAAATCGGTTTGGTGAACTATTACAGGTTGGTGGCGTTTAACACGAAACCACCATAAGTACTTCACCATCACTTGCAAATTATGTACTTTGATGGCAGACTCTGAGACAACACCGTTGTGTGAAATATTGCTATCACATTATATTTTGAAATAGAAATAGAATATCAAATAAGTATTTTTAGAAACGGTTTTGTTAGGCCTCTAGCGCTGAGAAGACAACTGGCTATTTATTATTGAATTTATTTTGGCTACTTCAAATAGTTTAAACACTTTGGTTGTAGTGCAGGTGTAATTTAGCTTGATTCATTTTTTATTTAAGTGGGGCTACTGAAGGACAATGAGCATGCTAATAGTACTTTTGTTCTTTCTGATATTTGTCCGTTCGAAAATGTTTTTCATTAAACAAAAAAAGTTAGTCGGAAAACATTTAGATAGCCTACAATTCATGATTCAACGCAACCACCATGTTATACGGCTGTGCATACCTGTTTAGAAGGCCTACCTGCATATCCGAATTCTGCGTTTCTGGAGAATTCAAATGAATTAATCGGTCAATCTCACTGTTAAAACGGTTCCTAAGACTAAGTAGACGTACTTGTATATTTAGATTTGTCATAACACAAATTAAAATTGGTTAACTTTATGGCCGATTGTTGTGCACTGCCGGTGCACTGAATGGATACGCGCACAGTTTAGTGGTTCGTGCCTAAATGTATTACAAACGACACTATTTAACAATAACAAATATTCCTTATGTATAGAAATGCCACATAATTATTTGATTACATAAACATATGTTGCCTGTGTTTACAGAGACAGTGTTGCATCCAATTATGGATCTATTTGGCTTCCTCACATCTTTGGGGCTGACAGAACCCTGGGCAAATGTTTTCATATACACTCACCAAAAGGATTATTAGGAACACCTGTTCAATTTCTAATTAATGCAATTATCTAATCAATCAATCACATGGCAGTTGCTTCAATGCGTTTAGGGGTGTGGTTCTGGTCAAGACAACCTTCTGAACTCCAAACTGAATCTCAGAATGGGAAAGAAAGGTGATTTAAGCAATTTTGAGCGTGGCATGGTTGTTGGTGCCAGACGGGCCGGTCTCAGTATTTCACAATCTGCTCAGTTACTGGGATTTTCACGGACAACCATTTCTAGGGTTTACAAAGAATGGTGTGAAAAGTGCAAAACATCCAGTATGCGGCAGTCCTGTGGGTGAAAATGCCTTGTCGATGCTAGAGGTCAGAGGAGAATGGGCCGACTGATTCAAGCTGATAGAAGAGCAACTTTAACTGAAAAAAACACTCGTTACAACCGAGGTATGCAACAAAGCATTTGTGAAGCCACAACACACGCACAACTTTGAGGCGGATGGGCTACAACAGCAGAAGACCCCACCGGGTACCACTCATCTCCACTACGAATAGGAAAAAGAGGCTACAATTTGCAAGAGCTCACCAAAATTGGACAGTTAAAGACTGGAAAAATGTTGCCTGGTCTGATGAGTCTCGATTTCTGTTGAGACATTCAGATGGTAGAGTCAGAATTTGGCGTGAACAGAATGAGAACATGGATCCATCATGCCTTGTTACCACTGTGCAGGCTGGTGGTGGTGTAATGGTGTGGGGGATGTTTTCCTGGCACACTTTAGGCCCCTTAGTGCGAATTGGGCATCGTTTAAATGCCACGGCCTACCTGAGCATTGTTTCTGATCATGTCCATCCCTTTATGGCCACCATGTACCCATCCTTTGATGGCTACTTCCAGCGGGATAATGCACCATTTCATAAAGCTTGAGTCATTTCAGATTGGTTTCTTGAACATGACAATGTTACGTAGGCTGTGATTCACGTAGGAAAACAAACCTTACCGTCAATCGCTTCATTGGAATTAGCCCCTAACCGGTAAGGAAAATCTATAACCATTGAGTATCAATGAACACAAATACACAGTATATCTTCTTCCCCGGATACGCGGATGGTGGTTGCCTAAGGTTAAATGGTCTCTCAGTCTAGTTCTGTAGGCTACACAATAATAGGGAAGACTGCTGACTTGACAGCTGTCCAAAAGACGAACATTGAGACCTTGCACAAGGAGGGCAAGACACAAAAGGTAATTGCTAAAGAGGCCGGCTGTTCACAGAGGTCTGTTTCCAAACATATTAATAGAGAGGCGAAGGGAAGGAAAAGATGTGGTAGAAAAAAGTGTACAAGCAATAGGGATAACCGCACCCTGGAGAAGATTGTGAAACAAAACCCATTCAAAAATGTGGGGGAGATTCACAAAAAGTGGACTGCAGCCGGAGTCAGTGCTTCAAGAACCACCACTCACAGACATGCAAGACATGGGTTTCAGCTGTTGCATTCCTTTTGTCAAGCCACTCTTGAACAAAACACAGCGTCAGAAGCGTCTCGCCTGGGCTAAAGACAAAAAGGACTGGACTGCTGCTGAGTGGTCCAAAGTTATGTTCTCTGATGAAAGTACATTTTGCATTTCCTTTGGAAATCAAGGCCCCAGGGTCTGGAGGAAGAAAGTAGAGGCACATAATCCACGTTGCTTGAAGTCCAGTGTAAAATGTCCACAGTCAGTGATGGTTTGGGGTGCCATATCATCTGCTGGTGTCGGTCCACTGTGTTTTCTGAGGTCGAAGGTCAACACAGCCATCTACCAGGAAGATTTAGAGCACTTAATGCTTCCTGCTGCTGACCAACTTTATGGAGAGGCAGATTTCATTTTCCAATATGACTTGGCACCTGCACACAGTGCCAAAGCTACCAGTACCTAGTTTAAGGACCATGGTATCCCTGTTCTTAATTGGCCAGCAGACTCGCCTGACCTTAATTCTATAGATGCGATATGCCAGACCCAACAATGCAGAAGAGCTGAAGGCCACTATCAGAGCAACATGTGCTCTCATAACACCTGAGCAGTGCCACAAATTATGCCACGCCGCATTGCTGCAGTAATTCAGGCAAAAGTGGCCCCAACTAAGTATTGAGTGCTGTATGTGCTCATACTTTTCATGTTCATAATTTTCAGTTGGCCAACATTTCTAAAAATATTTTTTTTGTATTGGTCTTAAATAATACTCAAATTTTCTGAGATACTGATTTGGGGGTTTTCTTTAGTTGTCAGTTATAATCATCAAAATTAAAAGGAATAAACACTTGAAATATATCAGTCTGTGTGGAATGACTGTATACATTATACAAGTTTCACTTTTTGAATGGAATTACTGAAATAAATAAACTTTTTGATGATATTTTAATTAAATGACCAGCACTTGTATATCTCAAGGTGGCGTATTTAATGACACACACAACTACTTATGGACATTGGAACTTAAATCATTAGAATCTGCTAACAGGCATCGGGGTCTATGATCTGAAGTCAAGGCAGTGTCTTGTTATACTGTTTAGAGATGTTAATACAATTCTTAATCTTGTCAAGTAAAAAGTTCCAGAATAAAGTATTCCTGAAATAGGAGCCAGCTATCTGTGCATTGCTCCTGAATACTGAACAGAGTAGAAGCAGATAGTTAATTCTATTTGCTGCCCATCTTCACCAATCAAAAGAAAATAGGGTCTTCATGGTAAGAGTGTAAACTCTAAATCTGAGAGAAAAAAAAATGAAAAAGTAATTTAGTGTCAGGAAATGGTACTCGTTCAACATTTCTATACATACCAAAGTTAAAATGTTATGTTTTTGCCATCATTAAAATGATCATACAAAGACAATGTGCAAACATTTATAGTATACTTTAGGTCAGTGATAGCCAACAGCTTGTAGTCCTAATGGACGAGTGTCTTATTCAATTTATCTGTTGGATTGATAACACAAAATATTACCCAAACATACAACCAATACCAAAGTTGTCTTGGACCACAATATAAAAGTCAGATTACTGTAGCATTTTAACTAAAAGGTGGTAAAAGTACTACCCAGAGTACTTCCCCAGAGTTAATTATCTCTCATTCTGATTTTGGGTACCGGATACAGTCACACTCTCAGGGTGCCCCTGGCAAAAAGTATAATTACATTTACTATTTAGAAGCTGACCTTTAGTACACTAAATACTTATAAACATTATTCTATTAAAGTACGATTTAAGTTGGAATATTATACTGTTGTTAAAATAGACCAACTTATTACATTGAAAATTTTATTTTAGTACAGCACATTTTCCTGATTTATTTCAAATACTTTAATGATAAGCAATATTTAACAAAATAATAACACTGTAAATACGTCCTTATCATTTGAAACGATTTGGTCTTTAGTCACATTCTTTTAAAATGTTCAGAATTAAAGACTCTTGGACCTAGAGTCATATTTTAAAAAGAAATTGCTATTAATATGTTCAGGATTATTCCAAAAATACACTAAAACAATGTACTGAGAGAACTTGTTGCTGTGAATCGCTTGGTTAGTTCCAATCAAACTGCCGTAAAAGTGCAGCATAAGCGCCGTAATTTCCGTTGTCTTCTGTAACCCTTGTCGCCGTTCAAAACGACGTTGTTGCTTTTGTAAGGCGGCATTTATGACGCCGTTCAAGGGCTGCATGAACTATCAAATGCATGCGTGTGATTTGGGAATACTTTCCTTAGAATAATGCATTGGAGATGATGTACAGTAATAGGTGAGTCAGACAAACTGATAGCAAGAGTATAAATAGGGACAACAGTAGGGAAGAGGTCACATGACTGTCAGGGAAAAAACATGTTTCACTGAATTCCAAAACAGGTTGTTTTTTGCTGGATGTTTAGATACCAGTCCATACACAACCAGGTTCCCTAAAACCATACAACATGGGTAGTATTGCAGCCAAGACAGTTAACCAACAGGAAAGCCATTGTGAAGAACTTGGCTTCACAACTAAAGGCATAACCGTTATCCAACTAGCTAAAGCCAGCGTTACCTAGTCCATCAATGTTTACCAACACATGGATAGTATTGCAACCAAGACAGAAAAGCCATTGGCAATAACTAAAGGTTATAAATAAAGGCACTATTTATCTAGCTAGCTAAAGCCAGCTTGACCTAATTCATGAATGTAACAGACACACAGAACATAATGCACAACACCAAAAACCAACAGTAGGGAAGAGATGTTACATAACTGTCAGGAAATATTTTGTATCACTAAATTGTAAAACTGTGATTTTTGCTGTTACCAGGCCATAAACAACCATGTTCCCTAAAGCCATGTAACATGGATAGTATTGCAACCAAGACAGAAAAGCACTAGTTATCTAGCTAGCTAAAGCCAACTTTCCTCAGTTCACAAGGTGACAGACAACAAATTTAACAGAACATTCTGCACAACACCTACAACCAGTGTATGCACAATGGACACAGCCTCTTAGCATTCAAGTAATGACAAACTAGACAATCTAGCTACTTGATAATAAAACAATTAAAGCCACTTGCAGTAACCATCAAGCTATCGAGCTAACCAGCGGTAGTTAGATAAAAGTTGCTGCCGTTCAATGTAGAACTTCAGAGAGAAAATGTCATTTTGGCTTCATTACTAACAACATCTAGCTAGTAATACACACCACTAAAACAATCTTATTACATGTTGTAAGCCAAAGTCATAAGAAAATATTCAACAAACAGATGTTATTACTTGTTCTTTCTCCGTGTTTCAAAGTTGTTCTCCTCAGCGATTGGTTGAAATCTCGCCATGTGATTGGTTTTAATTCCTTATCTGGATTTTCCATCAAACAGATGTTAATAACAGCGTTCTGTATCATTGAATGCCGTAAGTTACGGCACTTTTTGACATCAACAACGCCATCGCAAATGCCGTACAGAACAGGGGAAACAGAATTTTTGACGGCGACATGAGAGATTGACAATGCCGTAAATGACGGTGCTTATTGCAGCACTTGAATGGCGTCACGAATGCCATTTACAACAGGGAAAACGCCATTTTGGACAGCCGTTTACTGGGGGATTGGCGTTCTTTGCGTGTCATTGGAAGAACAGGGACGCCATAATGAGTCATGTTTTTGACGCACCTGGCCTTCCAAACAAACAGGTTGCATACGTGTATAGACGTACACAGTCGCATATGCGGTAGTGTACACGTTAGGTCGTTTCTATAGCTTGTTAAAGTACCCTTTTCACCTGCCGTACACCCATCCTTGGCCAACCCCCCCCCTTCCGAGGACACATTTATCTCAATAATTTCTTAGTCAACACACATACATAAATTACTTGTGCCCAAAACACTCAACCCATTGAAACTGTGGGTCCATCATTTTCCCCTACATCCTTGATCAACTCCCCCTCCCTCAGGAAACAACACGCACACACACCTTTTTAACATATGCACAAAAATGCCTTTTTAATATCCAAGGACAACCTAAACATCTTACGCTGTGGGAAGGCTATGAACATATAAAACCCACGTACCCCAGAATAACATCCTTGAAGACACCTGTTCAAATAAATGCCCTGGTCCTTTCATCATGATCATTGAACCTTATCCAAATGTTTAAGCAATAAATTACGCTTATCAGTCTAAATTAGAATTTCAGCATTGACTAACTCTCTAATATACAATGAAATAATATATAAATACATATTGCTTTCGCCTTTGTGCGTCTTCCAGATGCAATAGAATTAATTTGAATGGTGTAAACTTGTGCAACATCCAAATACAATGGGGCCAGACCTTTACTTTGAGTGTTTTATGCTTGCAGTGTTTTAGGCTTGGAACACTGATAAAACACTTGACAGCAAACTCAGATGAGTGCTGCTAATCAAGTAGCATACAAACAAGTTTCAGCATTGCCTTGTCCATTTTTTATACAAAATTTGGCAACCTTGAAAACTATTTTACTGGAGAATATACAGCTCCGGTGAAAAAAAGAGACCACTGCACCTTTTTCTTTTCAAAAAAGCTGAAAAGAAAAGTTTTGAGTGAGGAACAGAAGGGTTCAATTTACAGTGGTCTCTTGATTTTAACCGTTCTGTTCCTTACACAAAACCTTACTTTTCGACTTTATTGGAAAGGAAAAATAAAGTGCGGTATATTAGCATCTGGCCTAAAGGAGGACCAGAGAAGTGTGTGTCTTATATAAGCTAGGCTGCTAGCACCATTCTATTGCTCAATAGTATGTGCAAACTTTCACAGGTGTTGTCTTAGAGCCTTCTGAAAAATTCTAGGAAGCAACTAAATGTGTCACCTGCAAGCTGTTAAAAAGGGGAGTTTGTCTAGGTGGTACATGCTGGACAAAACACACACATCTCAAGGTGCCTTCTTCACTTCCCCATAATGAATTTATAATTCATAAACACATTACTCTCAAAATCCAAACAAAATTCAAATAGGCCTAAATGTAGCAGGCAGACTACATGTAGACAGTAGAAATCTGATATGATGTATCCACAGCAGCATATGACGAGGTACTGAAAATCCCTTCATGCATTCTACTCTCCATGAGTCGGGCTACTGATTTGCTGCATATCTTCGCTATTTATGTAGCCAAAAGAAGTGCGGTCTGCTACTGACATGCCATTATCATCTATTGACAGGTTACTACTGTTGGTCAATGGTCAATGTCAAAATTGCGGAATGCAGCAAATACTTTCTTTCAAAATGTCTGAAAATTTGTCCCATATATTACACCACCAATCATTAGGAGCTTTGCAAAAGAGCATCCATATGCATAGTCTAATGTATGGTACCATATAGTGGAAACATATTTGAATATCAATCAAATACTGATTGGTATCAATTGAGTCATCTTATACAGCTCTGGAAAAAGAGCAACACATGTTTGATTTTTAAGCGTCCGAGCCATCCATAGTTAGAGCTGGTCAGGATGGCACTACTCACAAGCACTTATTGTTTACCGGTAACTTTATTGGTGGTTGACTTGACCTGTGTGTTTCATGGACAATTATTTTCTATATACCTTTAGAGGGTAGGCATCAATTTTGTGAATCGTGTGTACTCGACACCAGTTTGAGCCTAAAAACATGTTAGTTGGCTATAATGGATGTATAGAAATTGCATGCTGTATAAGATATTTCTCCTTGCGTCCCCTACCCCGGTCTCATTACAAAACCTATCAAACAAGAATGCTAGCCGTGTCTCCCCTAACTTTTCAACTGGTCAGGAGGCGTTGTGCTGTGTGAATCCCCGTAACACATTGCTTGTAGCATGGTAAGTTGTCATTATTGAATGTTTTTGCTAAGTTAAGCATTAATGTTTCCACAAAAGCATATAATAATTGTGGAATTAACAAACAATCCTTTTGTTCTGCATGCATTACAGACGTCCCCTGCTTAATGTTTGTAGGGGCAACCATAACAACCGCATCCCATTGCCAAATCAAAAAGACTACCTTGTGCATTTGGTAAATTGGGGTGTCATTTAATTTACAGAAGTATTTGGCAATTAAAGCTATGTTATTTTCTTGCACAACAGTCATTCACTGATTGAACAAATCTTCTAGAGCAGTGATTCAGTACACCCAGTTCACCGAAAAGATTTGTTGAAAAAGAATGTTCATCGCGGCATCTTCACAATCTTTCATGTCTGTCACGTGCTAGGTGTGAACCTGCTGTCATCTAGGAAGGGAACAGGGCGCTAATCGCGGATTTGTCAATTCTGGTGTTCTCTTGCGAATGCCAATCGAGCTGCACGGTGATGGGCTGCGAGCACTGGTCCGACTAAAGGATGATGGGCCGTCATGCCACCCTCATGGAGAGTTTGGTCAGAAACATGCACACCAGTAGCATGCTTGGAGGTCATTTTGTTGGGCTCTGGCAGTGCTCCTCCTGTTCCTCCTCACAAATGAGATACAGGTCCTGCTGCTGGGTTGATGCCCTTCTACGGCCTTGTCCATCTCTCCTTGTGTATCAGCCCATCCCCTGGTATCTCCTCCATGCTCTTGAGACTGTACTGGGAGACACAGCAAACCTTGCAATGGCACGTATAGATGTGCCATCCTGGAGTAGCTGGAATACCTGTGCAACCTGAATGGTTTGCAGGTACCACTTCATGCAACCAGTGGTGGCAACAACACTAGCAAAACAGAAAACTAGAGAAGAATCAGTCAGAAAGGATAAGGAGAGAGAAAGTGTCTGTGGCCACCACCTGGAAAACCGTTCCCTTTTTTGAGTTGTCTTACTGTTACCTCTCCAGTGCACCTGTTGTTATCATTTGCACCAAAACAGGTGTCCTTTATTCACAATTGCTTATGCTTCCAACTGGATAGATTGATATCCCTGGAATTTAACTGACTTGGTGTTATACTGTGACGTTTGGATGTTCCCTTAATTTGAGCAATGTATATAGATGTTAGTTAATAGCAATTTATCTGAATGGGTGGATTTAATCACCATGTATACAGATTTTCATGCTTTGAACTGGACTGCTGCTGTAGTTTTTCTTGTGTGCATTGAGAAGTACTATTAAGTTATAACTATGGAAAATAAAAAGCACATTTTCTTCTATTGATCAACCCCACCTAGCAGTAGTTCAGCACTGTTCAATCCTACAAACCAGATAACAGAATGAAGTTTATTAATCAATTTAATGTATTTTTCATTTAATGTTGGAACTTATTTCAGGTCCTCATCCTCGATGGCTCATAAGTGTACGTGGTACCAGAACACCCTAGGCCGAAGGTCGGTGATCGATGTTGTGATAGTGTCATCGGATCTGAGGCCGCATGTTTTGGACACTTGGGTAAAGAGCGGGGCGAAGCTGTGTTGGGTCAGGGGGTGGGGAAAGACTTTGGACAGACCAGGAAAGCCCAAACGGGAAGTGCAGGTGAACTGGGAATATCCGAAAGATCCTTAACTCCCACATCCAGCAGAGCTTTTCTGACATCCCTGTGGAGGTTGGGGGTATTGAAACTGAGTGGTCAATGTTCAGAGCTTCCATTGGCAAAGCTGCGGCGGGGAGCTGTGGTCTAACGGTCTTAGGTGCCTCAAGGGGCGGTACCCTTGAACATCTTGGGAGACGCCGGTGGTCAGGGAAGCCGTCTGATTGAAAGAGGCCATCCGGGATATGTTATAGGAATCAGGGCATTGCCTGAGGAGTGGCAGTTCCCCTGTTCATAGAGGGGGACCAGAGGGTGTGTGCCACGTATAGGGGTATCACACTACTCAGCCGCCCTGGGAAAGTCTACTCAAAGGTGCTGGAAAGGAGGGTTCGGCAGATAGTCAAACATCAGATTGAAGAGGAACAATGCGGATTGCGTCCTGGTTGTGGAACAACTGACCAGCTCTTTACTCTTTCCCTGGCCCCCTCCAGGATCCTTGCAAAAGCCAATCCAGTCTACAGTTCGGTGGGCTGAGGATCTCATCGCTACATTTTGCAGATGATGTTGTCCTGATGGCATCATTGATCTGTGACCTTTAGGACTCACTGGACCGGTTCGCAGTTGGGATGAGGATTAGCACCTCTAAAACTGAGGCCATGGTTCTCAGCAGGAAACCGATGGAGTGCCTCCTCCGGGTAGGGAATGAGGCGTTACCCCAAGTAAAGGAGTTCAAATATCTCAGGGTTTTGTACGCAAGTGAGGGGAAATGAAGCGGGAGCTTGGCCGGAGAATCGGAGCAGCGCAGGCGGTATTGCATTCGCTTTAGCACACCCTTGTGACGAAAAGAGAGCTGAGCCTGAGGGCAAAGCTCTCGATATACCAGTAAATTTTCCTTCATACCCTCACCTATGTGTCATGTTTTAGTGTTGAAGCTGGACCCAAGCGCAGACTTTACTGAAATAAGGGATTTATTGGGGGATTTCAAAACAAGAAAACGATAGGCAAGCAGGCAATAACATGGGCTGGTAGCAGAGACGGGCATGAACAAAGTAGCAAAAACCTCCTGCCTAAGGATGTGTTCCAGGCACGTCCAGCTGGGTAGGAGACCTCGGGGTAGGCCCAGGACTAGGTGGAGAGATTATATTTCAACACTGGCCTGGGAACGCCTCGGGATCCCCCAGTCAAAACTAGCAAATGTAGCTCAGGAAAGGGAAGTTTGGAGTCCCCTGCTGGAGCTGCTGCCCCCGCGACCCGATAACGGGTAAGTGGATGGAGATGATGAAGAGATCCTCGATGGCCCATAACTTTTGTTGCATAGTCTTCTCTGGAATCCATCTTTAATGACCACTACCTGCCATTGTCATTCCTATTGTTTGTTGATGTAGTTATGATATTCATGCACTCATGTGGTGCACTCCAAATGGCTTGCTTAAGACTTTGTTTGGAATATGGTACTGTCATATGTGGCATTTTGTGGCAAAAATGACTTCATATTAATTGAACATTGTTCAAATGTACTCTTTGTGCATAAATGGAGCATAATAAAGCATTAATGGAATATTTTTCAATAATGTCTACTTTGTGTAGGTCATAACTATTTATTAGTTAATTACTGACTTAATAATGGTTGTGTGTGCTAATTAAACATTAATTATTGACGAGTAACGAATAGTTCACTACTTTTGTGATCCTTATTGTAAAGTCAACTATTCATTCGGTTATTCAGAGCATAGTAGCACTTCTCATCGCTTAACAGTCATGCAGTTTTAAATGGAAATACTTGATACACCAGAAACAAAAACATTGCAGATTTTCTGGCTCTATCTTTAAAGTTTTCCTTGACCACTTGTGGTTTTCTTGTTTATTGTATGTTAGCATCTCATCATACATTTGTAATTATACTCCTAGTTATAAAAAAAAACACTTGAATGGTGTATTACATTTTTATTCAAAGCATGCAAAAAACACTGGGATCACAGGGATCCTAGACAATAATTACAGTATACCAAATTCTATTTTGGTATGAGGATTGTGTGCAATTCCAGTAGCCAATCATTCCATACACCTCTGTTCCCTGCTTTTTTCCCATCACAATTACTTGTGCCTCTTTGTTATCATGGCTATGGAATGAAAATCTCCTTTGCTCAACACAGGAGCAGGTTGAGGAACATTGCTTTAGCTCTTACACAACAAGCCCAGCCACTACAATGCTGTCAGTTGGAGTTATGAGAGCAGGATCTATGATATCAGAGGAAACAGGGTTAATGTCAGCAGCAGGTATAATAGGGTTAACTGGGCCTGCCAGGTCTGCGATGGTGTTCAAAACAGCTTGTTCAACCACTGTTTGTTCTACAACAGGCTCATCCTCTGCTGGCTCTGCCTCTGCTTCAGCAGCAGCAGCATCTTCAACCTCATCAGAGTTCAGAGGGGCTGTATGGCCAGGGTAGGGATAGTATCCACTATAGCGGGTCTGAAAGAGAGAGTACATGAGAAGGGGATGAACAAACAAATTCCAAAGAACAGATGTGCAACATATTTCAATATGTTTTATCTATCCTCTTTATGTCACTGTCGGGCGAGGGAACCCAAGCGCGGATTGGCAGGGTAGCGGTAGAGTGGCTGGTGGAGAGCTCAGTGACGAGCAGGATAGGGAGGCTGGGAGTAGCGGCGGAGACACTGATCGGGGACCGGCAGGGTAGTCGGGGACAAGCGGTAGTTCGGTACACGGGCGGTCGGCAGAAGTACAGGTAGGCGACGGGCAGAGTAGTCAGGGACGGGCGGAAGGTCGAAACACAGGCTGGCGGCAGAAGTATAGGCGGGGAGCAGGCAGAGTAGTCGGGGACAAGCAACGAGTCGGTACACGGGTGATCAGAACAGACAGAAGACACGAAGGTTGCTGGGGAGCGCATGTGAAATACGACCATAATCCGGCAAAGACGGAATGACAGAGAGCTGAGGAAATACTGCAGGTAATGAGGCTATTGGGGACAGGTGTGTAATCATGAATGGGGAACAGGTGCGTAATCATGGAGTGGGAACAGGTGCGTAAGGGAGAGAGGTGAGTGGTGCGGCTAAGAGCGCGAGGACCTGCCCCCGCGAGAACGCGGAGGCGCGTTCGTGACACTTTAAGATATATAGAGACCATACTAATCTCTAGTGATCGGTTTTGCAGTGGTGTCACTTTCCAGATAGCATGAGATTTCAGATGAATGTCCATGTGACTGTCGATCCCCTTTGAAGGTGTGCACTCACCGCTGGGGCCACCTTGTCAGAGTTAATTGTTGCTGGTGGTGGGTAGAACACATTGTGCGAAGCTGCTGCTCGGACATACACCTGTTTACATCAAACATGATTCAGACAGAAAACATCTTGCATTAGTGTAACCATTTTTAAGAGAACTATACACAACAATGCACACACAGTTGCCGTCATTCATGAAATGTGCGTACGATTAAATTTGATCTTAAAACAGAGCTGGTATTAGTCAATATTATCATATTTGGTCAGTGACCGTGTAAACCAACGTAAAAAAATAAGATAATGCTTGATTCACAATAAGACCATCATAATCACGAAAAACAACAATCCTAACAGCCTCAGTAATGCCACAATTATTACATTAACAATAATTAATATATGAGACAACGAAGAATATAGCACATACATCCGTGTCACAATATTAAATATTGTATCACTGTCACGATGGCGGGGTGGTGTGGGGGAATCCAAAAAACATAAAATCCAAAAAGGGGAGATGGAGGCAGATGCAGGGGTTCAAGGGAGGACTTTAATAAAACTAAAAGGAAAACAAAACTGAGTGCCGTGCACTACAAAAACTACAAAAACTTAAACCAGGCAAAGGGAGCAGGAGCAGGAGCAGGAGCAGGAGCAGGAGCAGGAGCAGGAGCAGGAGCAGGAGCAGGAGCAGGAGCAGGAATCAAACGCAACACGACTTGACACTGACAAGACAATACAATGATCCGACAAACACAGGGAGAAACTGACTGAACTAAATACACAGACTAACGAGCAGGACAGAAACAGGTGGGGGCAAAACACAGGTGAACGAAATACACTGATCAACAGGAACAAGGACAAGACAGATCACAGATAAACAGAAAACACGGACCGGAACGGCCCCAGTTGGCTGGGGCCGTGACAATCAATACGTGGGAAGGCCCTACAATGGGTAATGAAAACTGCCCAGCACATCACTGGGGCCCAGCTTCCAGCCATTGTAGACCTCCAGTTCAAGTGGTGTCTGGGTAGGGCGTGCATCATCATCAGGAAACCTTCGCATTCATGGCACAAACTGTTTGCCCTCCTGCCATCAGGCAGGCAATACAGGTTGCTTCGTTCCTGCACCAGCAGGCTCAGGAACAGTTTCTTTCCATCTACGGTAACCCTGCTGAACTCTGTGTCCCATCAATAATAATACCCTCCTTCCCTCCGCTTACTATACGGCCTCTCGGGATCTTGTGGCATTACTCCCTTGTACTAAGTTAGTTTTCAGTTGTTACATGGACGTGTATACCACGATAATATCATTGCTGCTATCCCTGCATTTCAGTTGCACATGCTACCTTACGCCTCCAACTTGCTGGACTGCACAGTTAGAATTGCCCTTTGTTCTTGCATTTGCCTCATCGCACAACTATTCATTTCCCACATTTACATATACTTAATACTTGGACATTTTCATACATTTTTATAATTTTGGTGGCTGTCATGTTGATTAGCTAATAGGGCTTAAGTTGACTAGTGAGGATAAATAAACCAGCGTTTTTGGGTCGAGCAGTTACCCAAATCACGGCAAAGCTTGCTCGTCTAAAGGAGCTTGGCTCCGGGCTGAGATGAGAAAGAGTGTTCCTGTGCTGATTTTGTCATGGAAAATGACAAATGGTTAAATAGCCATTTTAGGCTATAATTTAGGCTGAAAGATGCCAATTCATAGGTTGATGATAACCACACCTGTATAAACTTTGGGTGTGTCAAATGTAAATGAAGACAGGTGCAGCGTGTTTTTGCATCCATGGCTTTATGCAATTTATCACTCTGCGATGACTTCTATGCTATTCTATTTTGAACGAGGTGCGACAGCTCCATACATAATACTTGGAGATGATCGTAAGTCTCCCCCCACGCTTGAATCTGAGATCTTTTCCCAGAGGTTTTCATGAATAAGAGCCAATGTGTTGCAGAGTTTGTAAATGGTTCCCAAACACAGTAGGGAAACACTTACCTTTTTAGCATTGAGACTTGAAGGTGTTGCCCCAAAGCCCTGTATAAAACAGATATGAATAATGAAGACAGCTGCTCTGTTTATCTAATAAATGTCAAATTACCCAACATTTTGACTATCCACTGAAACAAGAAAACAGTGCTGCACCCAATGAGCAGTTTTGGGGGTTACATTCATTGCCCAAGGGAACACTGTCAGGAAGACATATGAGATGTTGACGCCAGCAACTTTGCCATTGCCCACTTACTGATTCCCCTGTCAGCACTTGGAATTAAATAAAAAACACTCAGGTTTCTGGCTCATTTCTCTAACCTTGACGGTATCGCCGCCCTACTTTGAGTCTAATAAAATATGTTTTAAGTACACTACTGTTTTAAGTACATATGTTTTAAGTACACTAAGTTTGGGGTCAAATAGAAATGTCCTTGTTTTTAAAAAAAAATGTTGTCCATTAGAATAACATCACATTGATCAGAAATACAGTGTAGACGTTGTTAATGTTTGTCAGTGACTATTGTAGTTGGAAACAAAATTTGTAATGGAACATCTACATAAGCGTACAGAGGCTCATTGTCAGCAATCATCAGTCCTGTGTTCCAATGGCATATTGTGTTTGCTAATCCAAGTTTCTGAAAATAGTTGTGCTAATTTATGAACCAATAAAAAAGCTATAAAACTGGACTTTATGCTAGATGGATATCTGGAGCATCTGCAATTGTGCATTAGATTACAGGCTCTAAATGTTGAGAAACATTTCTGGCACTCATCGGTCTATTCTTGTTCTGAGAAATCAAGGCTATTCAATGCCTGAAATTGCCAAGAAACTGAAAATCTCATCTAACATTGTGCACTACTCTCTTTACAGAACAGCGCAATCTGGCTCTAACCAGAATAGAAAGAGATATGGGAGGCCCCCGGTGCATTAATGAGCAAGAGGAAATATACATTAGTGTTATTTTGAGAAACAAACAGCTCCCAGGTTCTCAACTGGCAGTATCATTAAATAGTACTTACAGAACACCAGTCTCAACATCAATAGTGAAGAGATGACTCTGGGATGCTGGCCTTCTAGACAGAGTTGCAAAGAATAAGCCATATCTCAGACTGACTATTAAAAAGAAAAATGTTGGAGGAGTGCTTGACACCATCTGAAAAGCATGGTGGAGGCAATGTGATGGAATGGGGGTGCATTGCTGGTAGGGAGGTGGGAGATTTGTTGTTATAGAAATTTGTTGAACAAATGTATTAATGCCTTTTACAGATGGATAGTGGAGTAAACAATTACTGGTTTAGTATTGGGATAATGAGAAAGGTACCAAACCCGTATTAGCCAAGTAAGAAGAAGGCAAAATACGTTATTGGTGTCATAATTAAGAGACGGATAAGGCATGGGTTGACAACTGAAATCAAGAAGTATTTGTAAAATGCTGGTGGGCAACCTGCAAGAATTGTTTAGGGAAGAGGCAGTCAGCTACTATTCTCTCTATAATGCCGTGGCCAGCCAGCACAGTTGCCATATCTCAACCCTATTCAAGTGTTGTGGGAGCGGCTTGACCATATGATACATAAGTGCCCATCAAGCCAATCCAGCTTATGGGAGGTACTTCAGGAAGCATAGGGTGAAATCTCTTCAGACTACTTAAACAACTAGAATGCCAAAGGTCTGCAGGGCTGTAATTGCTGCAAATGGAGGATTCTTTGATGAAAGCAACGTTTTAAGGACACATTATTATTTGAATTAAAAATCATTATTTGTAACCTTTTCAATTACTAAATGTCCTATTCATTTGGCTATACTTTTTATTTTCCTAAATTTCCCAAAAAGTTGAAAAGGAAGGTCTTGAGTGAGGAACAGAAGTGTTAAGTTACACAATAGACTTTAAAGTGGTGCTTCTATCTTATAAATCTCTGAATGGTTTAGGACCCGAATACATTTCTGATATTTTTGAAGAATATAAACTGAGCAGGGCTCTAAGATCAATGAACTCAGGTCAGCTAGTAGAGCCCAAAGTCCAAACTAAACATGGAGAAGCTGCATTTAGCAGTTAGTTTGTACACAACTGGAATAAACTACCAGAAGATCTTAGACGTTCACCAAACGTGTCTATTTTTAAATACAGGATAAAACCACGTCTCTTTTCACGTGTATATGAATGAGCTCTTCAACTTAACCACACTGTGAGCCTTATAGCTTCCTATGGTTTTATACCAGAACTGTTTAGTCTTACAGCCTTTATAGCTTCCTATGTTTTTATATTCTATTTCTATTTTCTTATTCTGTTTTCTTATTATGCTGTATTTTATTTTGTTATTAAATGTATATCTTGCTATCTTTTACCAATTGTAATTCAAGTTCTGGTGCTATCAAAGGAATAACCTCTGTGTAAATGTAACAATCTGCTGATAATGGAACTGATTGTTTTAATTCTATTGCATTATTTCTATTTTCACTGTAAAGCACATTGAATTGCTTCTATGTATGACTTGTGCTATATAAACTTGCTTAATTAAAATGAAGAGACAACAGCAAATTTAATGCTTCCGTTGCTCACTCAAAACCTTTTTACAAAGGAAAGAGAAAAGTGAAGTGGTCTCTTAATTATTTTTTTTGATATATGGTTTCATGGAAAGCAAGACATTCCTGAGTGAACCCAAACCTTTCAACGGTTGTGTATATTTAACATTAAATCATAACATTCAATAAGTAGTCGTTTGAATACATGGCCCAACTGAAATATAACTTCCACTTTTATCCTAACCTCTCCAATTACCTTAGTGGTAGTGGGACTACCACTAAGGTGATCTTGCTGAAGGACCAAATGAACGGTTACCCTAGGCCTGCTGGCTCTTTGGACTCAATGAAAATAAAAAACTGCCCTCAAACCTGTTGTGCAAGAGAACTATACATTCTGTAAAGTTCCATCCACCGCAGGGCCTCATTGGCATGTGCTGCAACCTGCTGGAAGAAAAACAGAAGTGGATCCAAACATGTCATTAAAGTAGTAGTTGAATCATGAAGATTGCATGATGTCATCAAGGAATATCAACACTGAAATCCACCTACCTCGTTGCTTCCACTCTCAGGAATCTGCACAGAACATAAAAACAGTTAAATGGATGATCATCCAGTTACTTGCATACCTCAGACAACATATGTACCTCAGCTCTGACTTGTGCAACACAACCTCAAGCGGATGTCAACTTGTATAGCGCAAACAGATGCACAAAGAAATGTACTGTAATGCGGATGAGAACTAAATGGTATGGGTATGGAGACTTACTGGATCAGCCATGGAATAACCACACAGGCACATCAATAGCACCACAAATTTCATCTTGATTCTTTAACAGAGAAAGAAAGTATATAGGTGACGTGGTCATATGTGTTATACTGTTATGTTGGTGCCTTCTTATGTATATTACAGACTGTAACACTGTATCAGCAGTGTCAGCATTAATACTTAAAATTAATTAATTTTGAGTTGTTTTTATAATAAAGCAAAAAAATAATGTACATAAACTCACATACTACATTTCTGTGGACTCTAAGAGCATATCAAAAAAATCTACAATCTCACCTTTCTTGGTATTATGCGCAGCTGAAGTAGTGGTCTTCTGTAGTAAAAAAATATCTATATAGTTTCTAGCATGCATGCAATTTATACTCTCCAACCACCCACAACAACCAATCATTTTGCTGAGCCCTGTAAAATTTGCATCGCATGGTTGTTTGATGAAATATCCTTACTGTTTAAAACTCATTATCTTTAATTACACACTGTATAATAATGCTTAGCACATAACACATCTCCCTCCAAACAAGTCAAAACCTAAACATGAAAAGGTTCAACAAAATGGATGCTTATATTAAAATAAAATAAATGTTACCACAGTCTGTAAGGTATAATCAAGGACCAAAATATCCATAACAGTATAATTGACAGTGCCAAGTCAATAAAACTCAAATCAAAGGACTTGAAAGATAATGGATCAGAACTGGAAGTGTACATTCATTCAATGTTGCATAATTATTAGTCTGTCTTCAGTATAAAGAATGCAGAGATAACTGCATCCATTCTCTTTTGTTATTGTTATAAGTAACAGTAATATCTTTACTAGCTTCATCTGTGGCTTATTTCTCTGTTGCTTTTTGACATATTTGTTTGATATCAAAGATGCTGTAGGGGACATGTTGGAGGTAGACAAGGTTGGCAAATGGAACGTTTTGTGAAATGAAATGGACTCCCACAGCCTGTCTACACTGTGGTTTTTTGTCTACTTAGAGATATGTTTAAGATTAGTGTGCTTCTACCATAATTAAAAGATTTGTATATTTTTATGTGTTTTGGGTGTGTAATATTAGGCCTACATTAGTTTGCAACATCTTAATATTACCAAACAATAGAAGATTCATTATTTTTCAGCAACCAATTATCACTTGTCTACAGAAGGTTTTGAGTGAGGAACAGAAGCGATTAATTTGCAGAGGTCTCTTAATTTTAACCCTTCTGTTCCCCACTCAGAACCTTTCTTTTCAACTTTTTTGGAAAGGAAAGAATAAGATGCAGTGATCTCTTAATTTTTTCTTGCTTTTCTTGTCTATCACATTGATCGATCCTCTTCCTCTCTCTAATAGCAAGCCCTACTCCGAAATATTTTTTCGCATTACATTCTAAGTCGCATCTTCAGTGTGTCTGACTGGTATGCTAATATTATTTCCCTGACCCGCACGTGTTGTTGCTTTTGCTTGTGTTAGTTATCACGGAATTCTTTTATTTTTTAAGGTTTTAACAAAATTTTTATAAATTGGGACAAGTGAGATGCGTGATCAACACAATGTATTGTTTGATTGACCGATTTGAGACATACCGTTGGACATTTGTATTGTAAACAGTTATTGTCCTAAAATAGCAAAAGTTAGGGGACAATGTGCTGACTGACACGATCGGGATATTCGTTTGCCAGACTCCAACCTTTAGCTATACTAATAATCTGATAATCTTTTTGAGTAGGCAGTCGGATTCTAAAATTCACTCTTAATACATTTTATACAAATATGAAAATGATTTTAGCAAATATATAAAATAACTATTTTGATTGAGAATAACATTTCAAACTAAAAGCAAAAATGGCAGTTTAGAAATTTGACATGTTCAATTTGCGATTCCAATGATTGTGATAACCCTACGCCTCAGCTGCACTATTTGGTTGAAGTACATTATTATTGTATTACAAAACACAGATCGTAGTCTTCCCTGAACTGTCAAATAGAAAGTTGTAGCTAGCATTCTTTCTTCCGGTAAATTAAAAAAGAGACTGATCAATTTGATATTACATGACGTCTGGTCTGTCGCGCCAGTCGAATTTCACGAATTGCAATTTATCTAAAACATTTTCTATAAATGACTATTTTAACATGAAATAAATTAATGTTAGCTACTATTTACAGAAAAGAGAGCTTCAGATGAGCGAGTTATGTACAAAGCATCTAACTCAACCGAACATGCTACAAAATAAACACAATTCTATTTAATATCCATACAATTTGTAAGGAGTTTTACCAGATATAAAGCACTTCATTATACTATAAATGATGACCAAATTGTCAAGATAGTGACAGGCGTACTTGAAAATCCTAGTACTTTGAGAGATTAACGGAAGACGTAGGTTTGCTCTTTATTTTTGCGCTCACCTAAGCAGTTTGCAGTCGCTAAATTATCTCAGGTTAACCCAAATCAGGCTTTCCACAAGCAGCATTCATGATTCAGTGAACTCTACAACTGATCAAGTGCTAAAAACGTACCTAAGGAAAAGTATGGGAGCTGCGCGAACTCCATTGTCTTGATAAGGCGGTTTTTGTTAACTTCATTCCAATCAAGGACATATACTATATTATACATGCAATAGGCAGTATGTTCCTGAAAATTGCTGAGTACTTTTTTTTCTTGGCAGCCGACAGGCCGTGTGTCGGAAACACTATATTTTGTTCTTGTATTTAATAAATCATTTGACAACTTGTAGGCTACATGGAATTTAGTTATTTGTTGTTGTTGAAATTTCTACTATATGTACAGTTTATACTACATATGCTATTATCTTGTTTAATAATTTGAGTATTGTGCGAAAACATAGTAACAAAAACAAAAGCCAGTCATTTATCACTATCAGACCTTTATTCAAAGAACTGTATTGGGTAATTTGACCTAAAGCCTAAATAATCTCCACATGATGAACTGCAATATTCCTGAGATATAAAACATTCTTTCACAATTCTGTTAAAGGAATAGATTATATTGGGGTCGATTGGAGTGTGGGTTCTTGAAAATGGTCAAGCCATTTAATCGAATTTTCAGTCAATGCCTCTGATTAATCAATGAGTCCTTGGGTATTAGGCCTAGATATTTTAAAATCGGGAAATCTCATTTTGTGTTCTTTTATAGAAGTACCAACAGTGGTGGCATTAAGTTTTAAGAAAACTGGGCAAATGGCTTCAGTGATCATTGAAGCCATTTGTGTCAGCACCTCCGTGAGTATTTAATATTGGATGGATCCTGTCACTTTGGATGACATATTGACAGGTAGACGAAACTTCCGGTTTGGTAGGTGGGTCTCCCTGTGTCACGTGTGCTGGGGTGGGACTTCTGGTGTAATGTATGCTCTTGGATGGTACTTCTTGTATGTTAGGGGTTGTAACTTCCTATATGATAGAATGCATGTTGGGGGATGATAAATGGTATGGGGGTGTGTTGTTTGTAATTTATGGTAGCTTTTATGTAAAAAAAATTGGTCTCCAGGATTCTGAGAATATAAATTCCAAAGGCAATTGATGTTATGATATGTAGTGTGATGTTTGCTGTTCAACAATAGGGCGCCAGGGTTTGGGAATGCTTAATCCTACAAGCAGTCGATGTTACGATAAGTTCAAAGTGTGTATAACATATGGTTTTGTGGTGGGTGGTACCTTTAACCCTCGTCGGGCAGCCTCCGTGGTTCCGCGGATAATGACTTTTTGTGTAAGTGTATTAATTGATACCGAATGATTATTATATTTTACTTACCGGTTAGCGGCTAATTCCAGTGAAGCGATTGACGTATGGTTTGTTTACCTACGTGCATCACAGCCTACGTAAGAAAAACACCAGGTTGCCCCAAAATGCGGCCACCAGTGGCCACTCCTTACCCAAGCTGCAGTCCATGGAGTATCAACAAAGACTTGCGACGCGTTCATCCCTGCATCGCTTTCATTCCAAAAAAGGACATTATAGATCAACGTTTTAGACTAGATTTGAACTGGAAAAAGTATTTAGAATATGATAATTTGTATGGAAACAGTATCTGGATGTATTGCGTAAGCGTAATGGCCAGACAGCTCCAACAGCTCAGAGACATGAACCATCCACATATGAAGTAAGTACAACGTTATTTATGAAGAATGGTATCCTACATCATCGTTTGTATATAAAAAAAGATGCAAAAATATTATTATTTCTACATGGTATGGGGATGTTATTGGTTTTCTTGGAAAAAACTTTTATCCTATTTGCTTCGCACCACGTCAGCAAAGACATTGAGTCTGGCACCGATTACGCACAGGCTGCCAGTTTCATCCTCCAATGATGACCGATGGATATGAAACAGTGAGAGAGCACATGAGCCAAACCTAACGGCAATAGTTGAACGTCAGACGCACACACATCACACACCAGCCGTGCGCACCACTCTAACCAAATCTTCAACCAAACTTGACTATTGTGCAAGACGCTTAGCTGTCGCTGCTAACAAAATTATACGCGGCATTTAAAGTATAAATGGCTACTCAATAAGTGGAAATGCAACATTGTAGACCAATTTGGACTCGATTTTTGGAATAAATCATGGACTGTAAGTCAAGCAACTTGGTGAGTAAAATTGAATAGATTACCCAAGACAATATATTAGCATAAGCATATTAGGCTATGTTAGGGTATGTTAGGCTACGTTAGGCAATGCGATGTGGTTTCTGAGCATCTTATTGCCAATTGGATCACATTTATATTAGATTTCAGTTCATGTCCTTATATGTATCCAATTGTCTATATGATTTGGCTTTGACATGTTGGGGCTGTGTGTTATAGCCTATTCATCCCCATATTCCTCCCTGAATCCCAAACAGAGATTCAGGAGTTCCCTCTGGCTCTTGCCCCCTCACCCCACAGTGACAATCATCTGGCTGGCCATTTCAGAGCTTTCCCAGAAGTTGACTTATCTCCCCCTTCTTTCTCCTATTCCCTTCTACTTTGTTCTTTTCTACTAATGTTTGTTTACCACTGAGAAAAGACCACTACAGAAAGACATGGCAGTGGGACTAGGAATCATTAGAACAATCTAAATAGTGTAAATGTAAATGGTGTCCACATTTTGTGTTGACAGTGCTGTTTGCACATATGAATTTGGATATTTCTTGGCCCTTATTGTGAAAAGTGTATTAATGTGTAAGGAGGCATTGGATCCATCTACATTTTTATTTAACATAATTTATTCATTTTTACTTAACATCCATTTTATTTACATGCTGATGACACATTAATACACACTTTGGCTACCTATCTTGAACAAGCTGTTGCACACCAACAGTCTGATTTCCAACTGTTACAGAAATCTGTTACAGGGTGTAGGTTGGTACTAAATGCAAATACAACAAAGTACATGATATTATGTAGGTCACAGAAAAGAGCTTTGGATTACCCTAAAATTACTATTGTAATTGATTCCTTTATAGAATTCTTACAAATTCCCTGTGATTTGGTTACATGACATTGTCTTTTAAAACACATTTCATTTTATTGGAATAAATAATCATAAAGCAACTGTCTATTCAGCATAGAAAAGATATTCTGAAAGCAACTTTTATGTCACCACAAGTTTATGGAGATATTGTCAGGTTCTGAGAATATTTCAGCTTTGGGCATGCCTCAGCTTCTATGCTCAATTCTCTGGAAACAGTTAATTATTTGGCCATGCGTATTATCACGTTTTACATATCACTGTCTGTTATATGATTCAGTTGGCCGCAAGAGTTGGACATTGGGTGTTGTTTTTACAGTATATACAGCAGTCATGCGAGAACCTCCTGACTATCTAACAGAAATAATTTGTTGGAAGAAGGTTGGAGAGTGCGGGCCTATTCAGAACTGCGTAAAACAGCTTTTGAATATTTTGCCCCACACTCATGGAATGCCCTTCAGTGGGACTTTCTTAGGTTAAATGCTTTAGCACTTATAAAACATTTCACAATGCCTATAAAATCTTCTTGTTGTAATACAGGGCTGAGCTGGATTGATTGAGCAAGGAAATCCCTCAGGGCCATTCTAAAGCTAGCATTGAGGTGGTGAGTTTAAATTATTAATTGACCTCTTCATTAATAGATACTTTTCTCGGAAAGAATGGAAACAAAGATACCATTCTTAAAGCTTGCACATAGACCATTCAAACTGTTTTTAGAATGTTGGAACCAGCTTCTCCTTGAAGATACTGGAGAGCAGCCAATTTCCAGCCCATTTTCAGACATCTTCTGAAGCTTCAAAGTGTATCTACAGTTCTGGTAAGATACTAAGCCAAAGCCTCAGGTAGCATTGATTTGAAAATTCCTTTATCTTATAACCACTTTCCTGTCCAATAAGTTCAGCTCCCACTGGCTGCCGCACAATTAACCCTTGGAGACATTCATAAAGGAGTTCAAAAGATGGAGTCTGTCTAGCCTTTCTTTGAAAATTGTAATGTGTGTAACAGACCTGTTCTTACTTGTAGACACCCAGAGAATAGGACGAGAAAGACGAGTGAACGTATATGACGATCTGTCTGCACACAGTAATCATACCCTTTAATTTCTTGAGACAATCACTGATCTGCAGCCTAATAGCTAAGCTGTGTTATAGAACCATACCCATTTAATTATTAAAATCTGGATAGAAGGAAATTATATTTTGTGGGTCAATGGACTTTTGTGGAATTTCTAGTTTTTTCTAATAACCTATAAATTGATTAAAAAATATCCCCATTAGCCACAAGAAAAAATATTTTATCAGGTAAATGTCAACCCAAAGACAACAGTTGGACAGTTTTAGACCTTGATTGTTACATTTCAGGTTACTGTGTATGCTTCAACAATGAGAGGAACACTGAATTGCAATGGTTTTCATTGGAGGGTCGCTAGGAAGAAACCTCTGCTTTCAAAACAAAATGAATGACCATCTTAACTTTTCCAAAGACCAACTGAACAAACCTGAAGGATTCTGGATGTCCATTCGTTGGTTAGATAAGTCCAAAATTGACCCTTTGGGTAACAATAAAATCTGTAATGGCTAAAACCCAAGCATCAAGGTGGGAATGTCAACATCTGGGGCTGCTTTCACCCTCAACTGCACATCATTAAAAGAACCTGAGATACATCAGGAGATTGTTGCACATATCAGGCCATCAGTCAAGGAGCTACAGCTGGTCTGGAAATGGGTGTTCCAACAAGGCTGCAATGCAAAACATTCAAGTCAATATTAAAAATATTTTTTGCACACATGAAATTAGAGTTTATATTAAATTTTGTAATGTAAACAATGAGAAAACATACGTTTTGGTTTGTGTCTTTAATTTGAAAGATCTTTATCAAGAATTAGATAAGGATTTAATTTTTTTATTTAAATATTTTATACAATGGTAGCGACCATTACTGAAGGATTGAAACACTTTCAAGCAGCTTGTCGTTAAATTTTCTGTTTTTCTTTATGTTGCTGGATTTTAGTATAAAAAATTTAACAGAACTGTATTTATTACAACCATGTCAAGTTATTTTTCCCCATCCATGCCTTGACGTCACATTACTAATCTCCTTCAACTTCCTTCAGCTGTATGAGGCTCTGCCGCTTTCGCTGATCTTGCATTTTTACGTTCATATACAGTGAATATAATACATTTACACGCCCCTGTTAAAATGTATTACACGGTTACAAAAAACTTTGGAAAGACTTCAAGAATACGAGGAGCATAAATGATGCGGGTTGCACAAGCTGGACAAAACTACTATTGCCCTTACTGACATTAAAGGAGAGGTATTAAGAGTTGAGTGGAAAACCATGCCAACAATCTAACTTAAATATTATTTATTTGTTTTTGTCTTCCCAACTACACTGCTCCAAATATGTAAGGGAACACGTAATTATTACAGTATAACACCATGTCAATTAAACTTCAGGGATATTAATTTGTCCAGTTAGGAAGCACAAGCGATTATGAAACAATGTCCCCTGTTTTGGTGGAAATTAAAGCAAAAACGGGTGCACTAGAGGCAACAGCAAGACAACCCCCAAAAAGGAAATGGTTTTGCAGGTGTTGGCCACAGACAATTACTCTCTCCTTATCCTTCCTGACTGATTCATCTCTGATTTTGCGTTTTGCTAGTGTCCTTTTCACAAATGGTAGTATGAGGCGGTACCTGCAGCCCATTCAGTTTACACAGGCAGTCCAGGTCCTCCAGGATCGCACATCCATACATGCCTTAGCATGAAGGTTGGCTGTGTCTCCGAGAGCTGGACTGGGCCCTAAAAATCCTAGCATCAGGACCGGTATCTGCTCCTTTGTGCGAAGAGGTACAGGAAGGGCACTGCCAGCGCCCTACCCTCTTTCCTAGTAATAACACTGAATGTTTTGTTGGTACCGTATGAGAACTCATTTAAAATGTTGGACTTAAAGGAACTTACGAGGTAAGAAAGGATGAAGTTAACAAGGTATGGGAAAGAATAAGCTACAACAGCACGATGGTACGAAGGTATGTTGAATTGACTGAAAACAAATGATAATTTACCATATTTATTTTCTTTTTATCAGCTTTTACAAAAGAGAATAGTTGTAATGTGTATTTCTACCAGAAACTAATGGATCTTAATTGTGTCTACTTTTGGAAACAATGACATTTTAGGAGATAAGCATATTTAAAGTATGCCTTCTAATGTTAACGTTTAATGGTCCTCTACAACAAGAAAATGTGACAAACTTGTATTCATTAAGCTTATCCGTTTTATTTGTCAGCTTCTCGCTTTCAACGCAACAAAATGATAGCCTATATTGGAGCGCTTTCGAACCGGCATATTAGAAAAAAAAACGTGGGCATCTATTTTTGAGGAGAAGCTGTGGGGATTGTAGGACACCCACAAATAAAGTGCTTTCTGTGTCTTGAATCCTAACACACATCTATAATCAATTCGTACATTGGTCATTGATGTCAACGTGGTTTTTAGATTGGCAAGAACCAGTTTCCTAAAGTGTGTAGGCATGGTGAAAAGTTGTGCAAAGCGGAGAAATCCTCTTTCTTTTCTCTTAAATCCTTGATTCTGCGAGCGAACTTATAATACAATTATTAGTGAAGTCACATTAAAATGGTAAATTTGTAAGCATGAATAAGAATGACAAAATTGCTTTTATATCACCTGTCTGTTTACTAGTTTGTTTTGGAGTAGTATTGTTCTTCGTTCATATAAGTAGGCCTACACGTAACACCTACATTGTTCCTGAATAACTACCCATTATTACCACGTACTTACATTCATACGTGGGAACTACCCTGTAAGTAACAGGCTGTAAATTGAAGGGTTACCGATTTTACCCATACTGCAGCAGTACAAATGCACTGGAAGCAGCAGTTTGACCACTATAGCCACACTATGGTCTTCAAATGTATCTTTATATTTGCACAGTGAAATCATGTGAATAAAAATATACCCAATGATTGCGTAAAAACATACTTTAATTGACTTTTACAACTAACTCACAAAGCTTACATTAAATGAACAATGCAGCAGATAAAATAAGGCATAAACCTTAATCCACCATCCACCCTTTATGGCAAACCGTGATGATACAGGATAATTGTAATCATTGCAGACGATGAAACAATTTGAAACTTCAAAAGGGACAGTAGAATAACAGTGCTCTACATTGATACTCAAATAATTGGTCTACTAAATACCCCCAAAAAATAAATATTAAAAGGACATGTTGAAGCAGCTGAAATCATATGGTCTTCTCTGGATTAACAGACTTTGTACTTCCTTCAAGCTGGTAGCTGTAATAACACCAGGAACATATTGATGAATAGTTGGAAATATATTCTGCTGTCAAAGGTACGTATTTACAGCAGGAACTCACCGACATAAACTTTCCATTCTATGGTTGCCCATGAGGTACCTACGGAAAACAATTATATTTCTGTCACTGTCATTGTATGCCATTGCATGTTCTTTCAGACATTAGTTACATTGTTAAAAAGAATGGGTGAGCTATGATATTCAAGTTCAGGGTCACAACCTGGCCTGTCTGCGCTGGCTGCTCCTGCTGAGCTCCTTGCATAGGATCCTGGGAAAGTCTTGTGTCGTATGGTGGAAATGGAATCTACAGGGGAAAGAGCACCTGTAGTCACTACAGCACTTTAGAGGCCTCAAACTCAATTCTGGACCTCAAAGCCAGTCCCACTCCATTTTTTTCATTGACAATGTCTAATCAGGGATTCATTTAGGAAAGGGACACCAGGTGGGTGCAATAATGAGGAGGTAGAACAGAAAAACATCTGGCTCCAGACCTCGTAGGGTAAGAATTGAGTACCACTTGTATTTGTAGTCAAGGAAATGTGTGGAAAAGGTCAAGAAAGGGATGTCTTACATTGGGAATTTGCGGTGGCATATTTTGGGGTTGGTATTCAAATGGGAACATCTGTGAAAATATACTTTAAATTAACATAACAAATACATACAAATACAACAAAAAGTCAAACATTTATCACACACATTTTTTGGGAGGGGGGTGTAATAAAATGAGTATCTCACATTTGGGATCTGGGGCATCTGAGGGTTATTTGTCATCTAAAATAAAAACAAATAGCTCAAACTTATTAACAACAACAATATATAATTTGTATGTACATATTGCACCAAACAAGATTTAAATAAATACATTATTTTAGGATTTACCTTTTGCTGGACAAAGTCAAATGGGTAGTACTTAAAAATGAACAGAAAGAGCAGACAGACAATTGTTACACTTCTGCAGTTTACATGAAATAACATCAATGTGAATTAGATTGTCTTTTAATATAGATGGCTTTACAAAAAAACACAATTAACAATCCTAATTTGCTGCGGTGCAATTTCGATGGTACCTTGTTTTAGCTTTCCTAACTTTCATATCATGAATCAGCCAAACTTACATAATGCCTACCACAATTCATTTACCTATAATTGAAGAGATAAGAATCTTAACATACTGCAACAGCTATAATTCTATGGATAGGTAATTTAGCTGGAGATGCCACTTACAATTTCCACACTCTTTCTTCCTGGGGCCTTAGGTAGGGAGTATTTGATGAAAGCTTGAGAGAGATACGACTGCTGAAAGGAAAGAGAGGGGAAAGCTTGAATGAATGTACAATGGGGTGGATAATCTATATATTTTTATAAACGTAATAGTAGCACTTTTTTTTTGTTTTATCTACAGTTTTTACCTGTCCATTCTGGCCACCACTGCCAGGGAATCCCTGTGGAAACACCTGCAGGATAAAGCAACACTATATGTTAAGAAGGTAAAGGTTCTAAAGCAGAGGTGCTTTTCCAAAAAAATGTATATCAATGGCAAAGTTCATTATTTCCTGTAATTCAAATCAAAAAGTGACACCGTCATATTTTCTAGATTCATTACACATAAAATTCAATATTTTAATCCTTTTTTCATTTCAATCTTGATGATTACAGCTTACCTCAAAATATTAGAAATAAAATATATGTAATACAGAAATGTTGTCCTGAGAAGAGCTCTAATCAGCAAATTAACTCAAAATACCTGAATAAGTATGTTAATTTATGCACTCAATACTGGGTTTGAGCTCATTTTGCACAAATAACTGCATCAATGCAACGCAACATGCAGGCAATCAGCCTGTGGCAATGCTGACATGTTATGGAAGCCCAGTTTGCTTTGATAACAGCATTCAGCTAGTCTGTATTGTTCGGTCTGGTGTAACTAATTTTCCTCTTGACAATACCCTATAAATTCTCTATGGGGTTCAGGTCAGGTAAGTTGGCTGGCCAATCAAGCACAGTAATACCATGGCCAACAAACCAGTTACCAGTTGTTTTGGCACAGTGGCCAAGTTCTGCTGGAAAAGGAAATCAGCATCCCCATAAAGCTTGTCAGCAGATGGTGCTCTAAAATCTGCTGGTAGACGGCTGCCGTCTTGATATAACAGTGGACCAACACCAGCAGATGACATGGCGCCCAAATCATCACTGACTGTGGAAACTTCACAATGGACTTCAAGCAAATACAAGTAAGGATTCTTTGCCTCTACTCCAAACAGTACTTTGGGCCACTGAGCAACAATCCAGTTCTTTTTCTTCTTCGCCCGGTGATGACACTTCTGACGTTGCCTCTGGTTCAGGAGTGGCTTGACACTAGGAATGCGAAAGGTGTAGCCCATTTCCTGGACAGGTCTGTGCATAGTGGCTCTTGGTGTGCTGACTCCAGCCTCAGTCCACACCTTGTGAAGCTCCCCAAAGTTCTTGAATTGGCTTTGCTTCACAATCCTCTCAAGGCTGCGGTCATCCCTGTTGCCTGTGCATGTTTTCCTACCACAAATTACCCTTCCAGTCAACTTTCTATGAATATGCTTTGATACAGCACTCTGCAAACAGCCAGCCCTTTCTGCAATGAACTTCTGTGGGTTACCCTTGTGAAGGGGGGGGCAATGACTGTCTTCTGGACAATTGTTAAGTCAGCAGTCTTCCCCATGATTGTGGTTCTGTGTACTGAAGGCTCAGAGAGTTAATCAACTGATTAGAGCTCTTCTCAGGTCGACACTTCTGTATTGCACTTTTTTTCTAATATTTTGATATACTGGATTGTTTATTTCCATTAGTGGTAAACTGTAATCAAGACTGATACAAAATGCTTGAAATCTTTCTCTTTATGTATACTGTTTCTAGAATATATGAATGTTTCACTTTTTGATTTGAATTACAGAAAAAATATATATATAATCCACAATATTAAAATGTTTTGAGATGCACCTCGATAATGATATGTTAAATGAATAAAATTATAAATGCTGGAGAATTGTCTCATAAGGTGAATATAAGTAAGCATACTATTTCCATGCTGACAGGGCCATTGAGTCCAGGTTGAGGCTGGCCTCCCGGGTAAAGGGCCTCATTCACCTTGGTAGAAACACATTGATTAAGAAAACTGTGTACCCATAATTACTTCCAGTACGTTCAGTTTTATCAGATGCATACCAGTTGAACCAGATCTAAGCAAGGAGGTGACAAAAATAATGCACTAGTACATTTCAATATGTATTTGTTCTTACTTGTGTGGGTGGTCCTGATTGCCTTGGACCTCCATAGTGCGGCAGGTAATTTAAGAAGGATTTAAGCTTTGAATTCCAAACAAGTATGAAACAGTTACATCACATGAATTACAATATCAAATTAAAGTATCAGTTTAAGATTGTCCTTTTGTCCGTATACTGTGGAAGTATCCAAATAAAATGTTTAATCCATGGGCCTTTAACATTTGATGAAAATGTAACAGAACACAAATTAAATATAATCTAATGACTTGTCAAAAAAGTTACTCAAAGCCACATCTCTATAAAGCCCAAACATTTGCTGAATTCAGACATTAGCAAATATTTCAAGAATCCCTCAATTAGTTAAAGTAAGCTAGATAAGACTGCTGAATATCAGTAGATCCCTGAGCTACTCCAGTGGTTCCTTCAGGATCATTAGAGCGTATCAAGTTCTTATAGTAAAATTCCAGTTGATGACAAACATGAATTATAATTCAAATGCCAATTCTAGAGATGCCAATTCTAGAGATGTATTATTTAAGTGTTTTTCAAACTTACTGGAGCAGCAGATATGGAGGTGGCCAAACAAAGGCACAACAATGTGATCTTCATTTTGAGAGGAGAACCTTGCATGAAAGAGAATTATTAACAACCTGCAGTATTTAAGGTAGTTAACTATTTGCTTAGACATATTTGAAAAATTTCACCCATGGAGGCAAAACATTATTTAAATTCAAACATATCCCAGACCAAGTACATAATAAATAAATAATACATTTTTATACGACAAGTTCAGGACACATTACCTTTGTTTATCCTAGAAGACTGGATACAATTCTGAAGGTTGATACAGTGAAGTGAGCTATCTATGGTGCTTTTAAACACTGTCAGTTCAGAATTCAGCCAATCCACATTGACCTGCAATGACATCATTCAGTGACTGAGTATATGGTTGTCTAGTCGTGAGCTTTGGTAAATGACCAGTGGTTTGATATAGTGTCATAATAGCAGAGTCGCTGATTACACTGTCTGCTATAGTGCATAATTAAGCACATTTATTGTACAGCAAGCACATCATACCATTGCAAACCAGTATCATTATTTTGGACATTCTAATTAAATCCAAATGTTTGACAATGAATATGCTATATACAAGATATTTTATGATATTGCAGACTTTTTAACCTCTTTGGTTGTTGTTGCTCTGCTTTCAACCAGCTTGTATTTCTGTGTGTAACATTACAGTTTACAAGACAAAGCTTGTCTAAATATTAACAATCGAGCTGATTACAAACTTACCAATTAAAAACATTTTTATTAGCTAAGCAAGTTCCATAAGCGTCAAGCCATTGTTGAGTACAATTTTACTCCTAGTTAGTGATGAATTAAGGGCATTTTGTTCTTACAGCACAAGCTGTGCAATCAAGTGCTCTGATACAAGTATTTGACTCAATCTCACAAGGTGTTACATTTTTTTAAAATTTTCTAGCTGAGCTTTAAGAATGAGTTATAAGTAGATTAGTGGAAATGTGCTTTTATGTTAACTTGCCATGAGTTCATATTGCACTTCACCACACCCTAACCTAACATTTAACCCTAGATGATAGATCACAGTTTTCATTATTTTTTTTACATAAACTTGGCGTTTATTTATGTATTGTTATGTTGCTGTTAGTTTAATTTATAGGTTGGATCACTGTTTCAACAAAGTACAATCAATAATACCAAGGCAATCAGTAAGAGGTGCTGCTCAAAGCTCAGTAAAAACAGGGAAAAATAACAGTTACTTAGGTGAGTGATGGCAGACGGTATAATCACACTCTAGGATTAATGCAATTTCCATTATATGGATTAGGGTAGTCTCGCGAGGCCATACCTCCAAATGCAATCATGCCTCCTTGGATGTCTGGAACCTTTAGTATTTCAAAAACAGCTTGAATATTTCCTGGCTGTAAGCGTTAAGATTGTTACTGGATGTTACATTTCAAGAAACATCTCTCCACACATTCAGTTAAGGTGTGGTTAGTGCCATTCAGCAATGTTTTCTTCTTCTGAAAATTATTTCAGGAGAGTTATTGGTTCCATATACTAATTTGCAACATTTAAAAAAATTTAAGAAAACATTGTGTACATTTTAGGTATAATTCCATTTTGGGATAATTGTGCTGTGTAAAATTAAATCAATAAAGCCATTACAAATCCTGCTGCTTTTAAACACTGAAAAGTACCTATCAGCACACCCACAAAGCCACATACCATTGCCCCACTATAGTAAAAGATAGTTTACCAGGAATGCATTCACTATATAATGAAGTGAATATTGTACATTACAATTGTTACTGTTAAAGGGGAATAACAAATACTTTTCATGTATTGCTCTAAGTAACTGTTGTACTGTCAATGCATTTGGTGAGAGCAAGGTTGAATTATTGCAGCTGCAGGATCGATTTGATCTCCTACAAAGTCTTGATGGCGTGATCAGTATCAAATCACTTTTTATCAAACTCACATTTTTTTAATCCAGTTTACTGTTTAGCCATGATAGTTATTTCAGCTGAAGTTAAAGGAGCGCTTAACTCTTGGTGTGTATCATGTCCAGACCTGTAACTTCTTCTTTAAGAAGCTCCTCTGTCCTCCACTCGTTACCTGTATTAAAACCCTGGGAGGTCCAGGCTGTTTTAGGCCGGTTTTCACTACTGTAGCAGAAATCATCTATTGTGAGTGCTTATGGTGATCACAACCCCTTTGGCTAAAAAAATTAATAAATAAAATGTGGACACTATTTTGCACCCCCATCTCATAGAATGGCAAAAAAAGTTTTACGACACACATTTTTGCATTAGTGTATGCTTATCTGTTTTTCAAATATGTATGAAGTTTTGTGAGATATTTTCTGATATTTCCATGCCTTTATAGTGATATTACAGTGTTTTAGGCTGAAATAAATGGATAAAATAATGAATGGAAGGTCGAAAATATAGGCACCCCAATAAAAGTCAGTTCCTCTACCTAGAAATAAACCCTTATAAAATAATTTAGAAAGACATTACATTCCTTCGGTTATACCGCAATACACCTAACGGCCACTAGAGGGAAGCACGAGATCGGTATTTAGCAGTTATATACATAGTAAATATTTTTTTGTTCAATCCATACCAAGTTTTTCCAAGCGATGATGTGGGATACCATTGTTCATAAATAGCATTGTACTTACTTCATATGTGGATGGTTCACGTCTCTGAGCTGTTGGAGCTGTCTGGCCATTACGCTTACACATTGCATCCAGATACTGTTTCCATACAAATTATCATATTCTAAATACTTTTGCCCATTAAAATCTAGTCTAAAACGTTTGTGACGGTGAGGTGACGGATTGGTCCGCCATCTCCCGCATTCTCCGGTTTACCAACAGCCATGAACTCATCCCGGTCCCATTTGTCTTGTCTTGTCATTCATTTTTCACACCAGGTCCCAATCATCCAATTAGTATGTGTTTAAATGTTCCTCCTCTGCTCCCCTCAGTTGTGAGTCATTGTTTCGTGTCATCCGCTGTACGTGGTGAGTGTTTGTTCACATTTAGCAGTTAGCTTCCTTACTCGGTTTTCTGTTCTGGTGTTTGTTTTGTGTACCATTAAAGAATCCAGTAAACTGCAAACCAATGCCTGCGCCTGGTCCGTCCTCAACCACCACAAGGATTTATGACAACGTTGATCAATAATGTCCTTTTTCGGAATGAAAGCGATGCAGTGATGAACGCGACGCAAGTCTTTGTTGATACTCAATCAATCAAATTTATTTTATAAAGCCCATTTTACATCAGCAGTTGTCACAAAGTGCTTTCACAAAACAAAACACCTGGCCTTAAACCCCAAGGAGCAAACAACAATAGTGATGAACTTCAGTGGCAAGGAAAAACTCCCTAAGAGGGCCAAGTTTAGGAAGAAACCTAGAGAGGAACCAGGCTCCAAGGGGTGACCAGTCCTCTTCTGGTTGTGCCGGGTGAACATATTAAGAGTCCAAATTTTAATAGTTCTATGTATGTGGGCTAAGCCCGGAGTCTATTTAAACCTAGTCCAGATTGGGGGCAAAACCGGAGGGACAAGGACAGGGGGGATCAGCAGAGTGGCAGCTTGAAATCGGCAGGTATCGTCTTGATCTGCAACATAACCAGGAGGACGAGTCAAGCCTGGTACTCCCTAGATGTGGGTCCAGACCTCATGTCCTCCTAAGTTTAAAACGACAGAAAACAGGGAAAATGAAGACCCTAAACCCCCAGCACAATAATATAGCAGCGTAAGACGTTGGGGCTGAGACAGGGGGGCCAGTGACACTGTGGCCCTATCCAGAGGATAGGGCCACAGGGCCCAACAGGCAGGAAATCTATCCACCCACATTGCCAAGCATCAACCAAAGGGACGCCCACCAACCGCAACCATCCTGAATGAGGGCCGGGTATTGCCAGCAGGGCACAGCCCAATTGCACAAGTGTGCAACAGGGAGACAACAACAAGCCAGTGACTCCGCCCCCGAATGGCATTGGAGGGAGGGCATCCCAGTGGCGATGAGAGCCCACTTGGCAAGACAGCAAGGGTGGACAGTATCAGGCCTTTCTGGTCACCTTCACGCCCCTGGGCCAGACTCACATTTAATCATAGACCAGGCTGAAGAGATGAGTCTTTAATAGACGCTTGAAGGTTTGCACTGAGTCTGCATTTCTAATTTTGATTGGCAAGTAATTCCAAAGAAATGGAGCTCTATAAGAGAAAGCCCTGCCTCCGGCTGTTTGTTTAGAAAATTTTTGGTACAGTTAAAAGGCCTGCATCTTGTGATCGAAGGTTACGTGTAGGTATGTATGGCTGGATCATTTCAGCGAGGTAAGTAGGAGCAAGTTCATGAATTGATTTATAGGTTAACAATAAAACCTTAAAATCAGCCCTAACCCAACAGGCAGCCAATGTAAAGAAGCTAGAACAATAAAGGGCACAGGACCGAGCCTTGAGGAACACCAAAACACACTTTTGTTTTGTCCGAGGATATACCATCCACACATACGAACTGATATCTTTCAGTTAAATAACATTTAAACCAGGCTAGAACATTCCCACGTAGCCCAATATGGGTTTCCAGTCTCTTTAAGAGAAGGGAGTGATCAATTGTGTCAAAAGCAGCACTAAGATCAAGAAGCAATAGGACAGATGCAGATCCTTTGTCTGAGGCCATTAGAAGGTAATTTGTTACCTTCACAAGTGCAGTCTCAGTACTATGATGGGGTCTGAAACAAGACTGGAGCATTTCATAAGTGTTATTTGTCTTCAGGAAAGCGTTCAGTTGTTGGGAAACACATTTTTCTAAGATTTTTGAGAGGAATGGGAGGTTTGATAATAGCCTATAGTTGTTTAAAGTGTCTGGATCCAGATTCGATTTTTTTAAAAGAGGCTTAATTTCAGCTATTTTGAGTGAGTTTGGTACACATCCGGAGGAAAGGGAGCAATTTATTATTTTCAACATTGGCTGACCTAGCACCGAAAATAGCTCCTTGAGTAATTTAGTTGGAATTGGGTCTAGTTGACAATTTGTGGGTTTAGAACTCATTACAAATTTAGTGAATATGTCGAGCGATACGGGATCAGAAAATTCCAGTGTCCCCATTGACACCTGTTTAGGTAGGTTCAGGACATTCTCAGGACAACTGAGATTTTGGGGACTGTAATTATTTGAGGAGTCAGTTATTTGTTTTCTAATGGTGATGATCTTTTCATCAAAAAAGTTCATGTATTCATTACAGCTAAAGTGAAGACCCACTTCACTTGTTGAGCATTGCTTTTTTGTTAACTTTGCGACTGTATCAAAGAGAGATTTTGGATTGTTTTTGTTCTCCTCAATCAGGTTGGAGAAATACGCTGATCAAGCAGATGAGAGTGCTTTTCAGTATTTAAGTGTGCTGTCTATCCAGGCTAGTCTGAATACTTCCAACTTGGTGGAGCGCCACTTTCTCTCCAATTTTCTGAAAGGCTTACTTTAGTTGCTATAGTATTTTCTGTATACCAGGGAGCAAGTGTCTTGTTCCGTAGCTCTTTTGTTTTAAGTAGTGCAACCACATCTAAAGTATTTCGCAGTGTTGAGTTCAGATCCTGGATTAGATCGTTGGCGGAATTATCTACTTTGTCACTGATGAGCAAGCTTGGAAGAATATCAAGAAATCTATTTGTAGTCCGAGAATTTATAGTGCAGCTTTTGAAACTCATTTTTTGCGGAGCGAGTGGACTTCTTGTTTTTAGGGTAAATGTAATAAGACAGTGATCAGACATTCCAGGATTTACAGGGGAAATTATTAGATCTGAAATATCCATTTCTCTTGACAGGACTAAATCTAAGGTATGATTGTGGCTGTGTGTTGGACCTGAGACATGTTGGATAAAACCCATTGAGTCAAATATCGCTTCAAAGGCATTTTGAAGAGGGTCGTTTGATTTTTCCATATGGATATTGAAATCGCCAAATTAGAATACTATCTGCCATAACTACAAGGTTAGACAAGAATTCTGGAAACTCATTGAGGAACATTGTATATGGCCCGGGCGGCCTGTAAATAGTGGCTATGTAAAACGATTTATCAGCCTGGTTAGCTTTCATGAGCAAGACTTCAAAAGAATGAAAGCCAGTGATGTGTTTAAGAGTGCATTTATATTTACTGTCGTAGATGTTAGCAACACCCCCTCCTTTTCGGGATGCACGGGGGATATGATTACTAATATAGCCAGGGGGAGAGGCCTCATTTAGGGCAGTAAATTCATCAGGGTTCAGCCATGTTGCACATAATCCAATAACATCAAGTTTATGATCAGAGATCAATTAATTTACTGCAATTGCCTTTGGAGCAAGGGACCTAACATTTAGTAGTCCCGTTTTGAGACGCCAGGTAATATAGTCATTCATATTTGTAACCAAGGTGGAGGAAGGTTTTATCTTAATAAGGTTGCTATTGTTAGCGCTTCCTGGTTTAACGTTTCTCAGCCTGGAACGAGTCCCAGTCACAATAGGCAACGCTATACTAACTACTCTGGCTATGCTATCGACAGACGCCACTATGCTAGCAGGCTGGCTAACAGCCTGCAGCCTGTCATGCACCCTATCTCATGGTGAGGCTAAAGGAGTGAGACTCCTGTCAATGTTTCTAGATAAAAGAAGAGCACCACTCCAGCTAGGATGAAGTCCGTCGCTCCTCAGCAGATCAGGCCTGGCCCTATTTCTGGGCGAGTCCCAAAAAGAGAGCCAATTATCTACAAACTCTACCTCCTGTGACGGGCAGAACTCCGTTTTCAGCCAGCGATTGAGTTGGACAAGTCTGCTGTAGAGGTCGTCACTACCCCTAGCAGGGAGGGGGCCAGAGACAATTACTCGATGCCGACACATCTTTCTAGCTAATTTACACGCTGATTCTTTGTTCTGCTTCGTAACCTCTGACTGTTTCATCCTAACGTCGTTGGTGCCAACGTGAATAACAATATCTCTGTACTCTCTACACTTGCCAGTTTTAGACTTCGCTAGCGCCAACCCCAGATTTGCGGCTACATCGGTGGCTCTGCCCCCAGGTAAACAGTGTATGATCGCTGGCTTATTCTTTAGTCTAATACTGCGGGTAATGGAGTCGCCGATGACTAAAGTTTTCCGTTTTTCCGGGCCACCGGTAGAAAATGCCTGTCTATCATTCCCCTCCGAAGACGGCTCGGGTCTTGACTCTGACTCCAGTGGGGAAAACCTGTTGCAAATCTCAGTCCGCTCTAGCAGCGACCCAGGTTTAACTGGTCGATGGCATTTCTTCTCAGTGACCAAGAGAAAGTTCTTGCCCGGCTGCGGGAGCTGTGCCGGGGGGCTAACAACACCATCGCTTCTTCCTGGTGGCACAGACGCAATTTTTCCCATTCCTACACTAACATAATCCTTGCCTAACATTTGCGTCTGAAGCCGAGCCTCTAACTCTGATATCTTTAACGGAAGACGACAGTTCTCCTTCGTGAAATAGCTACAACAAGTGTAGTGAAAAGGCATAATAATGGTACTTAGCTTCGGGTAGGTAACTGCAAGCAGCATACAGCACGTCAAGAGTCCAACAATGCGACACTCTAATTCCAGATAATTCCAGATGATACTTCATGATACTCAATGGACTGCAGCTTGTGTAAGAAGGAGCCACTGGATCTGAGGTCGTGCCATAGACCATGTGATTCACTGGGAGACCTTATCTGAATTGCTATTGGAAGCCAGGCCTCAGATGTCCTAGCAAAACGTTGTTAGCGATTGGTCAACAAAGAGTAGACTAAAGAACAGCAGATGCACTAATCTCCATTACATGGAGTGCGTAACGGCCACCATTTTGGTGCAACCTGGTGTTTTTCTTACGTAGGCTGTGATGCATGTAGGTAAACAAACCTTACGTCAATCGCTACATTGGAATTAGCCGCTAACTGGTGAGTAAAATATAATAATCATTCAGTATCAATTAATACACTTACACAACTAGTCAGCATACGCGGATCCGCAGAGGCTGCACAAAGAGGGTTAATGGCACCTGTTTGAACTTGTTATCAGTATAAAAGACACCTGTCCACAACCTCAAACGGTCACACTCCAAACTCCACTAGGGCCAAGACCAAAGAGCTGTCAAAGGACACCAGAAACAACATTGTAGACCTGCACCAGGCTGGGAAGACTGAATCTGCAGTAGGTAAGCAGCTTGGTGTGAAGAAATCAACTGTGGGAGCAATTATAAGTAAATGGAAGACATACAAGACCACTGATAATCTCCCTCGATCCGGGGCTCCACGCAAGATCTCACCCCGTGGGGTCAAAATTATCACAAGAACGGTGAGCAAAAATCCCAGAACCACACAAAGGGACCTAGTGAATGACCTGCAGAGAGCTGGAACCAAAGTAACAAAGGCTACCATCAGAAACACACTACGCCGCTAGGGACTCAAATCCTGCAGTACCAGACGTGTCCCCCTGCTTAAGCCAGAACACGTCCAGGCCTGTCTGAAGTTTGCTAGAGAGGATTTGGATGATCCAGAAGAGGATTGGGAGAATGTCATATGGTCAGATGAAACCAAAATATAACTTTTTGGTAAAAACTCAACTCGTCGTGTTTAGAGGAGAAAGAATGCTGAGTTGCATCCGAAGAACACCATACCTACTGTGAAGCATGGATGTGGAAACATCATGCTTTGGGGCTGGTTTTCTGCAAAGGGACCAGGACGACTGATCCGTGTAAAGGAAAGAATGAATGGGGCCATGTATTGTGAGATTTTGAGTGAAAACCTCCTTCCATCAGCAAGAGCATTGAAGATGAAACGTGGCTGTGTCTTTCAGCATGACAATGATCCCAAACACATTGCCCGGGCAACGAAGGAGTGGCTTCGTAAGAAGCATTTCAAGGTCCTGGAGTGGCCTAGCCAGTCACCAGATCTCAAACCCAAGGAAAATCTTTGGAGGGAGTTGAAAGTCTGTGTTGCCCAGCGACAGCCCCAAAACATCACTGCTCTAGAGGAGATCTACATGGAGGAATGGGCCAAAATACCAGCAACAGTGTGTGAAAACCTTGTGAAGACTTACAGAAAACAGTTTACCTCTGTCATTGCCAACAAAAGGTATATAACAAAGTATTGATATTAACTTTTGTTATTGACCAAATACTTATTTTCCACCATAATCTACCAATAAATTCATAAAAAATCCTACAATGTGATTTTCTGGATTTTTTTTCTCATTTTGTCTCTCATAGTTGAAGTGTGCCTATGATGAAAATTACAGGCCTCTCTCATCTTTTTAAGTGGGAGAACTTGCACAATTGGTGGCTGACTAAATACTTTTTTGCCCCACTGTATATTATTGTGTTGGTTGGGTATGGTTAGTTCTCCTTCTCCACTATAAATCCTTGTAGATTTTAGCAATGCATTTTCAAATTTTTCCCTGTCTCCTGCCGTTTTAAACTTAGGAGGACATTAGTCCTCACCTGCGGAGTACCCTGGTTGTGTTGCAGCTCAAGACAATCCCTCGCGATTTCAGCTGCCACTCTGGATTTTTCTAATTGGATTGAAGAATATATTTACTTATTTGATTTGGGCCATTTTGTGGCCAGCATTCTATTGTGTCTTGTATAAACAAACGCAATTGGAGCTACTTTAATGTTATTCGAGCTACGGTCTGAGCATTTGGCACAACAAACTTGGCTAACTTCACTGAACAACCAGCTTTTGTGGAAAGTTGAGAAAGCATGAATTTAAATCTCTACTGGCAGATTTGTTAAAGTTTGCATTTTTGCCAAGTAACCATGAAGTGTCAGCTTTTAGGGCAGAGGGAGATGAAGCAGGAGACAAAGGAAGTTGATTCATATATTTTAATGCAATAGAGCTGACTTGCGCTCATACGAAGTGAGACAATAACACGCAAAGACAGGGGGAACAGAGGACACATATATATACTGGAATGGTAATGACTGGATGAGGATCAGGTGCGCTAAACAGGACAACAGGTGCGATGGATTGCTGATGGGCGGTGGTGTTAGAAGGCCGGTGACATCGAGCGCTGAGGCCCGCCTCCTGCAGGGGAGGATGATCTGCAGATGGCGTAGTTGTCACATGAAGATATTTCTTGCCAAAAGAAAAGGTTAAATGGAAACGCATTTCTACTGGTAAATGTGTAAATGTTATTATTTATTGGTATGATATATGATGGCATCCCCAGACGCATGCTTAGAGCATGTACTGGGCAGCTGGCTTGGGTCTTCACTGACATTTTTAAACTGTCTCTGGCCCAGGTGGTTGTCCCCACATGCTTCAAGACTGCAACCATTGTGCCAGCGCCGAAGCATTTGACAGCATCTAGCCTGAATGACTTCTGACCTGTTGCCCTCAACCACACAATCATAAAGTGCTTCGAAAGACAGGTCCTGGCACACCTTGTGTCCTGCCTCCCCCAACACTGAATCCCTACCAGTTTGACTACTGATCAAACCTATCTACAGAGGATGCCATCTCCACAGTTACACTCTGTCCTGACCCACATGGACATATTTCTTGTGTTTGCGAACGATCGGGACATGGAAGTAAGCAACCTTGAGGTCTATGCTTGAACTGATATCCCCTGTCAGGAAGGGGAGTGGTGGTGAGCATATGGAACGGCCATTTGGCTACGTGCGCATTAAGATTGCGCAAATCTAAGATCGGCCACACACCCCCATCCTCTTGGGAACCATGATGTAGTGGGATAGAAAACCATTCTGTCTGAGATCCTCCGGGACCTTGGAGATCGCTCCTTTGCCCAACAGTTCCGTCCCTTCTGCAAGGAGAGCAGATGCCCTGTCAGTCGATGACATAACAGTTTCCACGATTCTGGAGAAAATGGGGTGGGGCAGAGTGGAACTGAATTATATTATATTCTGATCATTCGAACGAGCCAGGCTGACATGGCACAGCGATGATGCCACTCCCAATAATGCTCTGAAAAAAGAAGAGCAAGCAGTTGGGGTGCATTTGTTAGAATAATGTCGAATTCCCTCTCTGCCTCTACCGCCGCCGAGCCCAACTGAAGAGGAGACACGACCCAAGGAGGGCAGAGAGAGAATGGCAAGGGAAAAATCAGTAGCCAGATCGGGAGGCAAACCCAGAACCCCAGGTTGAGAGCCGAGCGCCCTAACCGCTCAGCCAACCAGATACAGCGCTCTCACTGATAGGAATCTGAGTGAGAGAGAAGCCCGGTATTTGCATATTGGACAATGCACCCTGAGAAAGGACACGTTACCAAGGATACGCTGGTTTGTGTCTGAATCAAGAGGAACAGGCAATGCTACGGAGGCGAGAGCCGACGGCGTTACCTGATATTTGACCCTATCACAGCGAGCAAGTTGGGAATTAACTAATGTTACGTCTGTGAGCCAACTGAAGTCTCAGTTAGCTCGGTAGACCATGAGTCGCGGGAGAGAGAGGAGCCCGGGGAAAACGAAAGTGAACATTTCACTGAAGGCGCGTGGACGCTGGCATGGTCCTGCCGGGTTGAAACATGAGAGCGGCAGGCTCAGAGCTGGAAGACAGCGAGTTGGGAGAACTCTCCGGACCCACTAGCCTGCGCTTATTTTTAAGGGCGGTGGCGGGTAGGGAGGACAGAGTAGTTATACGTATAGCTCTCACAGAGGACTTACTACCCTAAACATTGTTAGCCTTACTCTTACCATTACACTGAAGAGGGAAGGGAGTATCCTGAAACGGTGACAGGTCGGCGCAATGGCAAAACATTTCTTCATCTTGAAATGTCGAACTAAAGAATGTCCATGGCAAAAATTCTCTGCTGAAGCAAAAGAATAAGTAATCAGTAGCACTCAGCAAGCGATTGCTGAATAAAAAGGGAGGGCGTTCTCTGGGCTAATGGATCCTATATGGGGCAGGCATGCCCTGATTGGCTGATGCATCTTGCATAATGAGTTTTCAGTACGAGCCGCTGACGCCGCTGGGGTAAACCACTAGGAGTTAAAGCCCCTCTAGAGGGCAGATCTCCACGACATATAACTACATTGTAACTACGTGGGAACTGACACTGCTTCAAATTACCTGCCCTCTTTTCTTGTAATTACACTGTAACTATGTGGGAACAGACACCACTACAAATGACAGCCCTCTTTCCTTGCAACTACAGTGTATTTATGTGGGAACAGACAAAACTTCAAATTACAGCCCTCTTTAATTGTAACTACACTGTAACTATGTGGATACAGACACCACTTCAAATTACATACCTCTTTCCCTTAAACTACACTGTAACTATGTGGGAACAGACACCACTTCAAATTACAGCCTTCTTTCCTTGTAACTACATTCTAACTACTTGGGAGCAGACACAGCTTCAAATTACAGCCCTCTTTCCTTGTAACTATACTGTAACTACGTGGGAACAGAGACCACTTAAAAATACAGCCCTCTTTCCCACAGACCTACAGCGCCATTGCGCTATCATACACCGGACGGTAATTCATTTCAAATGGAACGCTGCGATTAGCTTGCAGCATTGCAGTGCAGAAGCAGTTGCAGAACGTTTGGTCTTGAGTATGCGTTGGATTTATCCAATGTATGCCTTACATTTCATGCGTGCAAGTAGTAGCAAACAGTAAATGTCCTTTGCAACTTTTTCTCATAAAAAATGTCATCATTTATATTTTGGGGATAATTCAATAACTACTACATTAATAGTACAAATTGTAGAAAATGTTTTGTGCAAGCATATCACCTTAGACAGGCTATAATGATATATTCACTCTATAATAAAAAGCTTGGAGGATAATACAACACTGAACAGACAAGAAGGTCTTGATAGGCTCATTCAACATTGAAACTAACTGTTGAGACCACAAGAACTGTTTTGTTAATTTCATCGATAGATTTTATGAGAGGAATATCTTAGACATTTTCATCTGGACCAAGTTCAATACCAAGACTGTAATTACAATATATATTGGGGGGGAAACATCTCCCCCAACATTCAGATATGCTCAAAATGTCCCCCCCCCAATATATTGACATATAAAATAAAAATGGGCTATGCTACAACAGACAAACATGCACCGCCATCCAAAAATAATAATTAGCAAATGTAAACATCATCAAAACTAAACGTAAAAATTGACGTTATTATTACTACCGGTTCTAGTTATAGTTCTGCGGTTTACTGCAGTTCTGCATGTGATTTGTCAAAGTGTTGTCGCCGTACCCCAGCAGAAGCTGTCGGCCGATTACTGTTGGTAGGTACAATCTATGACAAACACTGTATTCTCTTATTACTTTCAATTGTATTAAAAAGTGGAAAACATTTTTTAAAATGTAATATGAGTGTTACGTATATCTTCCTGTCGATTGTGATTGTTTGACATCAACATGTCATTTTGCCATGGAACTGTAATTGTGGAAATAGATAGTAGTTTGCTCATATGCATCAGTAATTGCATGGGGTGAAAACGAGCCGATGTACGAGTGCTAATCCATCAACCATCACAATGGTTCTCATGTGCGTATTCAACTAACGTATGTATCTTACATTAATGATTTTCTTCGAAATGTCAGAAAGCCCAGGTGAAGTCTGTGTAATGTGCCAGTCATTTATGTTGCGCTGCATGTGTTATTTATGCAGACAGTAGTTGTCTTCATTGATTGCATATTCATATAGTATACTGTATTGTTGTATTTGCTTATGATATTTAACATTATTAGTGATTCTTTGATTAAAGTGCAAGCAGTTTTATTAGTCAACTTTCATTCACAGCGAGTGTCATCATGGGCACAAGTAAGGATGGCAGTGACATTCATCAGTTTTCTGGGCAACCTCAGAAAAGTAAGCTGATCTAACGTCCTCCGGCTTGCACCCGCTTCCGCGCTCGCCACACCTGAATGCACCCCACGCTCCACAGCTCATGAATGCACCCTAGTCATCAGATCCCAATCACCCTTATTCTGAGAACCTGTGTCCCCACCTGTGTCTGGTTTATGTTACTATTATGTCCCTATTTAGTCCTGTTCAGTTCTCCCTAGCCTTTGTGGGGTACTGTTTGTCATTCTGTCATTCATACTGAGCCTTGGGTTAATCGCTTCCGCCTGTCTTTTGTATCGATTCCCGTGTTTCACCTTAGCCTGCTTTTTTCCTCGACTCCGTCTATAGCCTTTTGATTATGTCTTAGTTACTGATATTTCTTTCATGTTCACTTTGGTGCATTCAGGATATAGCCAGCACTAAGGTTAAGTTTAGGGGTGTCTCTGAGGTTAGGGTTAGGTCAAAGGGTGTGGGGCAGTGGAATATGATGCAATATGTTGCAATGATGGTCATGGAAAAAAAAAGTATGAAGTTTTAGGAACAATACCAACATGGTGATATAAGATTCTGTACATATTGATGGTTATGAGTCTTATAAATAGAAAAAAAAAAGTTGATTCTGACTATGGCCTTGGTAAATCAACTGTTTGTCAAGTTGAATGCCTGGTCATTTGTCTCCAGTAAGAAGAAAGTATTTGATTTGTAGTGTTTAATAATGTCCCTGGAAGTAGGAACTAAACAATCTAAAGGGCTTGTAATTAAGAACATGTTATCTAAACTGCTTTCACAATCTTTATTGTTTTTTCATGAGCAATTAGATTGACAGATGACTGAAAAGTCGATTTAGTGTAAAAAATCATATGGTTATGTTAGCAAGTTTGTCGCTAGCCAACTGCTAGTCGACGTAGGTTGCTACTTGACACACAATATGCTCAGCAAAATTGATGCTCTCCATTTTATAAAAAGCAGCATGCAACATCGGTGGAAAATCAATGCATTCAATTTTGCTGAGCATATTGAGTAATGAGTACTTGCATTGCTTCAGAAAATGTCCTGCAAGCTTTCTGCTTTGAAACTGTAGGTGTGATTAAGGCGTTATAGGCTACGGATGTAGCAAGTGTCAAAACCCTACAGCCTGTTGCTGATCAAAAACTATTAGAACTAATAGGTTATCAAACGAAGCCCTTTCAATGGGCATATCAACAGTTTCAAAACAAGACAAGTAATAGCCCTATGTGCTTAAAGCAATACATTCAACATTGCATATTTTAATATACTACAATATGCCGATTTATTTAAAGATGCTCACTTTAATGACCTAGAGGTTGTATGGGTTTTTGACAAAATTCACAATAAATTTCAGGATTTACTTTAATTTAAAATTCTCACTGAATGAAAATGAATAGAACATAAAAAATGTAGCCTACGCATATACACTACAAATCGAATAAAACAGCTAATAGGCCTAGTGAAAATATAAATTATAGACTATTGCTATGCAGCACTAAAGTAAAAATGGATTCCTCTGAATTGGAACAATAATTTTACCACAAGGTCTTTCCAAGGGTCATTAATCTTCTATAAAACTTCTGAAATGTTATTTTTCTTTTGCCACTCTCTCTAAGTAAATATTTCTTTTTACAGATCTTGTGGTTGCAAGACAGCCTGCAGCGCCACGACCCAGAATACTCCTCAATCGAACCCATACGAAGCGCTGCCAAACTGGAATCCCACTCTGGCATGCCACTACAGATACATGCTCTGTAGCGAAAATAACAGCTAAGTCCTACTGTAGGCCCACAGGACTTGAACGTGGCTTGACCAATTCCCTTAGAATTTATGCCTGTATTAATGTTTCTTGAGTGTGAAGTTGAAATGTTATGATTAGCCTAGTGGCAAATGATCATTTACTCCAACCATCCCACAGCGACATGTGTCCCCCATCTACTACCCAGATAGCACACATACGTCTTGCTCGAAAGTGGTTTGGAGCGTCGAGTGGAGGTCAGCTGTACGTGTGAAGGATCGAAATAAATATGTTGGCAGGAAATGGGTCTGCGATGGGCAGTTCTATGCGTTTATTCAGTACAATCTTGCACAGTCTTTTCCAAGGTCATTTATAAGCTGACCTAAATCCGATACACATAAACTAAAATATATCGAGATCTAGTTAGCTAGATTGGTTATATGCGTAGGTAAGAAAATTGTGTTTCTATCTAATCATGTGAACTACAACAATGTGTGCTGTGTACCTAGCTAGATTGCTAAATTGCTAAGTACACTGATATTTTTGAAACACTCGTTTCAGGGTGAAGGTATTTGCAAACTCCTTTTTCAGTGTTTACCCAAATGTACAGTTACTCTCCCACTGTGTTGTGAAACAGAGGCAAAGATTGCAGAGTGATTGCAAAAGTAATGTGTGACAGACCTCAACACTGACCAAGAGCAAGAATGCCAAAGAGGCCGATTGTGACGGTGAGGTGACAGACTGCTCTGCCATCTCCCGCATCCTCCATCTCTCCACTTTCCATGAACTCATCCCGTTCCCCTTCATTTGTCTTGTCTCCAATTGTCTCTCACACCAGGTCCCAATTAGGTCATCAGTATGTTTAAATATTTCTCCTCTGCTCCCCTCATTTGTCAGTCATTGTTCCATGTCCGTGTGTCGTCCCTGTGGTGAGTGTTATTTGAGTTCCAAGCTTTACTTTCCTTACATTTGTTTGCAGTGCTTGGGGTTTGTTTTGATTTATATAAAACACTTAAACCGAATACTAAATCTGCCTACGCCTGGTCCGATTCACCACTACAACAACGTGACACCGACAACAGATCAAGTGAGGAAATGTAAAGTATATCCAAATAGACAATTAGTATAGTAAAATATCTTGACTAAAATAATCTGTTAAAAAATACTTCAACAAATTAGTTGTTTTTTCATATCTTTTTGATATTCAAATCAAAAAGAGTGCAGTCATCAGCCTTAGTAGGAAGATCATCTTCCTTCCAATACATCTCAATTATAACTATCCACAAAAAAAGGCAAGGAGACTCCTAGCCATCCAGGTCCTTGCTCCAGACCATATCACAGACCAGAGCATCATCTGAAAGGAATTAACTTAAATTGACATTGTGATTAACCTACCAGAACACAGGTGCGCACAGTGAACATACACATGCCACGATCCAGGGCTCCTTGGAAACCAGAACATGGCACCTGGACAGTGACACAGCTTGGCCACTATTTTCTATGTTCTGTTTGTGTCCCAAACAGAACATAGAGTTAGAGGCCAGGAGCCTAAAATGTTAAAGTACTACGACAACCCCTAACTGTACAAATGTACAGTTTTCTTTTTATGCTTTGTTTGCATTTCTTCCCCTCCACCTCTTCTTTCTTCTCTTAATGTTTACAGTTATGAAAAACCATAACCTTTAAGAGATGGTAATATAAATGTCTCATAATTAATAAGGTTATTCAGATTCAAGTATAATATATAATTTTATCCAACATTACCTTGTATGGGTAATTGTAGGTGTTCTTTGGGCGGAGACCGTATGCTTGTTTATGTACACAGAAGCATACAATGGGTCTGATTTATCAACGGAAGCATGCATATGTGTTGCGTATGCCTGATAAATCCAAATTATTTTGTACGCATGGACAATGTAGGATTTCCACATATGCCATAATTTTGTTAGAAACGTACACAAGATTGATACGAGGTTTGATTGATTTGTGGTTAGATTTATTTAATTTATACAGCACTATCATCCCAAAACCGAGTTATACTTAAAATATCTACCAGGTTTTCTTCCATTTTCTTGATTGATGCAAATTAGCACATGGAATCAATAACGGCACTAACCAGGCCTTCAGGTTTCTTGAAATTGTAACTAGATGTTAAATCTTAAAACTGTGTGATAGAAATTCCATCGATAGACACTCAAAGGAGTAAGACAGAGACAAAATTCTCTTGGCACAATTAGCAGTTTATTTGCAAATAGAGAGACGCATCAAATGCTTACAGAATAATCATTCGAGGAGCCTCTAAAGTAAATTACATGAACAGCTCGTATTTATTATAGTTAAAAGGGGTGTGGCAAGATGCCGCCCATCAATCTTAGGTCACACAGGTGTGAGGGTTGTCACCCCCACCTTATCCTTCCTGCCAGAATCTTTACTGTTGCTTTTACCTAAAGGGCCAACTGCCCCTACCGTCCCCCACAATCAAATTCCTAAGGAACAAAGGACAGACACCCTTAATGGTTTAGCCAGTTGAGCAGATGGTCAAAGAACCTAATGATTCTCTAAAATAATACAGATGCATGTCAAAACCAATGACCAGAGTTACATACCAGGTAATAAATAAGCAAACATGTCTCCAAAACACATTAGTTAAGAAATTGCCACAACAACTGGCAGTCAGCAACTATTCAAGCTTTATTTGAAATACTGACGTTTCCAGACTTCCAAGGAGGCATGATGGAATTTGGAGGTATGGCCTCGCAAGACGGCCCTAACCATAATCCCTAAAATGGAAATTACATTTATCCTAGGGTGTGATTATACTGCCTGCCATCACTTACCTGAGTAACTGTTATTTTTCTCTGAACTGTATCGTCACTCTTCTCTTTTTCTTACACAAAAAATTGGAAATTAATCATATGTTTAGATTCTTAATGTCATTATAAAAAATTGCAGTGACAAAATGTATTCAAATAAATCCAAAACAAGTGAAAGACAACAGTGGGTCTTAAAGTCCATTTTTATGATGAAATTAGAACATTTGTAAGATAATTCAGGTGCCAATTGTTGTTGATTTAGGAAATACAGTTTAACGCTGGTCTGTCAATCCAAGATATCCAATGTTAACAGAGAAATTATGATTGGAAAAACAAATTGATAAATAAAAACCCTAAAAATATGTTGGAGATTTTTCATTAAATTAGCTCACACAGGGGTTATTAAATAGTACAGTAACAAAAAACTGATCGGGGGGCTTTTTTGATAAGTAAGAAAATTAAACATTTGGTTGATTTACATTTTATTTTTTTGCAAATACAAATGATCACATAATGGTTTTATGCATCAAGTCATCAGTTTTGCAACATTTTGTGGGTTAGTGCTAGGTTAATTAAGCAAAGATTTTACTGCATATATCTAGGACACTAAAAGCAGCTTTTGAGTAGACCAGACAGTATCATTTTATCAAGGGTCCATTGCAGATTTCCAAGCATTGGTTATCTGAAAAAAGCAAAAGTAGGAAATAGATGAATGTATAAAAATCTATTCTTAATTTCTATGATTCAACTGAAGAACATATGCAAATGTACATTTTATGAATTCATAATTGACAGTACAACATTTTAAAATACATGGTTTCAGCAATAGGTCTTTAAATTGTAATATGAATGTTTTTATATGGTAGAAAGAGATAATTACGTCTATTCATCTTCCTCATCCGATGTTAAAGCCTGCAATGACAGTCGTTGCCAATTAACCAGCAGTCTTTTTTTCCAACTTATTTCATTTCAAACTCATGCACGGCAAAGTTGACAGTATAATCGGTAATTGTTGACGGTAATTGTTTACCTCTTTGTCCATTGTTGTCCACAGCATTATTTTTTTATATACATTTTTCAACATGATTAAATGAGGGTGTCCTTAACAGCAGGTTGCACAATAAAGGGTCATTATATCGAGTGTATTCATCATGCGAGGTGAATTCCAAATATGTCTGACATATTTAGTGTGATAAATGTAACTTTATCTACCCTTACATTTTAAAAACTGAAATAAAGATAATTTACAAATTAGCACATACTGATATGTTGCCATTGAACAAATGGGCTTGAGGTGGATCGGTCATATATCTTAGAAATGCCAATGAAGGTGACAGATGGTGAAGTCTTTTCATTTGACCACAGCAGCTTGTTTACCAATAGAAATTTTACGTTGTACAAAGTGCTTTAATATTTATCTAACTTATTACTGATGAATATGCTATTATTCAACTGTGACTGCTGATATATTTTGAAAATTTTCTGAAATTACAGAGTAAATGTTCTACAAATTTCCCCTTTAAAGTATATGGTGTCTATATTAAGGCAACCTCAGTCAGAGCAGGAACTGAATAAGTCTTATTTGGATTTCATCAAATATGTTTTTTTAAATTCCACAGGCCAATTGATTTGGACATTTTTATAGTTGTTTGCACTTACCTACCAGGTAAAAAAGACCACAAATGATCATTTACAGGAACCACAATAGCTAGGGGGCGATTTGAGTTAACTGTCTGTTCAGGGATAAGATTAAAGGGGTGGTACTATAGGAGAGGAAAGATGGGGATTAAGTCATAGTTGTAAGCAAATAGACAGAAAATACTGTACTGTCATTGGCAGTATTGGGAAAATATAGGTTAAGGCAGGTGATCACTTACAATTTCAATGCTCTCCTGGCCATTTGTCTGGGGAATCTCCTGCTTGAGGTAGCCACCGGACTATATTGATTGATCCAAACACACATCAATTCAATACTTCCATATTAAAATAACAACTGTGCTATTGACTGGTTTGAACATACACAAATTACTTTAATATAATACAGTGAATCTTCACTATGAACATTACAGTAATACTTTCAAAATGATGCTATGTTTACTTACTGCTACTCCACCACCAACAGGAAGCACCTGTTATTTGAAATACAATCTGGTAACTACACTAAACATATCATTTCAATCTATATTGGGGAATGCGTTGTGATTAATTACAAATATATAATTTTTGAACACTCACAATCTCTAGATCAGGTCTGGCCTGTCCAGCTTGGTGAGCCTACAGAGTCAGGGAATATTATTTAGGCAAATACAGTTTGACAGTGTTCAAGTTACCTAAACAAATTCATATTGGCAAATTATTGGTAATGTTATATTTGACAGTTTTTTTTGTGGGTTTTCATAGGGAAAGAATATGTTTTAAAAATATGCACAGAATTGCAGCCTTTTCAGGTGGGATGAAAATGTTGGACTACTTTGAGATATCCAAATTCCTGTTATTGTAATAGCCAAATTCATTTTGCTGTTCATTTGTTCAATGAAGTGGCCTCTAGACCATCCTATCAACCAGGGACTCTGTAAATATCGTTTCCTTCTTAATGTCACACATTGTGTGACAGGTATTTTACTCAGTATTGAAAGAGCTTAAAGACGGGGAACTCAATTAGTTTGATGCTCAGAGTATCGCACATCTATATTTTATCTACTGGCATTATCACATATGTTGCTTACCTGAGCGTTGGCAGCATGAAAGTCAAAATCAATAAACATAATTTGCTGTGTGAGAGAGAGTAATGTTAAATAGTGGTTGAACACATAGATAATTCAATTAATAAATTAACTTACTGGTATGCAGAGAGCAGTCCCCAGGAAGCAGGCAATCAAAAATAAGTTTTTCATATTGAATTATTCTGTTAAGATAAAAAAAATAATGAATTGTAGTATAATTAACATATTGTGAATACTGTACATGTAATAAATTGTATAATTTCCCCCATTACTAATTTGGAGCAGCACAGGAATATTGAAGGATTGCTGAAGAAGAGTGTAATGCCTTAGGGAGAGATTTGCTGCTTTTATTCACTCCAGGAAAAAAAGAGCTCTCACTTTTTATGATGCCTTGGTTATCAGCCAAGCCATTTCAATCATAATTAGAAAATATTCATGACAGTTATTTAGGTGAACCATCTCCAAGAATAATGTTGGCTTTCAATTTAAGACACCACCTTCCAAGATCCTGTAGTTGATTTACCATCTGTAGGGATATCCTTCTGAATATATTTGACACAAGCCAATGTACCCACCGGGCTTTACCCAATGTTAATAGATTCCAATGTACAATCCCCTTTCCAAAAAAGTTGGGACACTGCGTGAAATATAAATAAAAATAGAATGTAATGATGTGCGAATCATTAATCATTAGATTTTACTGAAAATAGTACAAAGACAATGTATCAAATACTGAATCTTGGAAATGTTATTGTTTTTAGAAAAATTAATGCCTATTTAGAATTTGATGCCAGCAACACATAGGGGCATATTTACCACTGTGTTGCTTCAACTCTTCTTATAACAACACTCTGCAAATGTTTGGGAACTGAGGAGACCAATAGCTGTAGTTCTGAAAGTGGAATGTTATCCCATTTGTGCTTCAATATATGATTTCATTTGCCCACCGTTTTGGTGTCTGCTTAATAATGCACCAAAATGTTTTCCTTAGGGGTCAGCTGTGGACTGCAAAGAGGCCAGTTTATCACCCAGACCTTTTCTATGAAGCCATACTGTTGTTATACGTGCAGAATGTGGTTTGCTATTGTCTTGCTGATATAAGCAAGTCCTTCCCTGAAAGACATCATCTGGATGGCAGCATATGTTGCTCCAAAACTTGGATATATTGTTCAGCATTAATATTGCCTTCCCCCAGGCCATGTGCACTAATGCACCCCCCTTACCCTCATGGATGCTGGCTTTTGAACTGTGTGCTGATAAGAAGATGGATGGTCCCTCTTCTCTTTAATCCAGAGTACACAGGGTCCATAAATCCCAAAAATATTTTCTGATCTGACCACAGGACAGTTTTCCACTTCAACTCAATCCATCGTAAATGAGCTCGGGCCCACAGAAGGCAGCGGTAGTTCTGGATATTGTTTCAAACTGTGTTTGTAGACACAAGGGTTTGGAATTATTCCTGAGCCCATGCAGTGATTTCCACTACAGAATCATGTCATTTTTAAATGCAGTGCTGCCCGAGGGCCCAAAGACCACGGCCATCAAACATTGGTTTTGGGCCTTGTCCCTTACATGATGAGTTTTTCTCTGGATTCTCAGAATATTTTTATGATATTATGTACTGTAGATTATGATATCCTCACACACTATGTTAAGAAATGTTATTCTCATTGTTGCACTATTTGCCCATGCAGTCTTTCACAAAGTGAGGAATGCCTCCCCATCCTTACTTCTGACAGACCCATCATTTTCTTTTAATACCCAATCATGTTACTGCCTTGTTGCCAATTGACCTAATTAGTTGTGTGATATTCCACCAGGATAAGTTTTAGCATTACACAACTTTTCTATTCTTTTATTGCCTCTTGTAACTTTTTTTAAACATATTGCTGGCATCAAATTCAAAGTGGGTACATATTTTTAAAGAAACAATAATATGTTGTTTCTGGAAAAATATAAAAAATTATATGTTTTACTCTTTTCTATAGAATATAGGGGTTCAATCTTTTGCTCGTCATTGCATTCTGTTTTATTTACATTTTATGCAGTGTCCCAACCTTTCTGGAAACAAGGTTAAATTAGATCACTAACTTCCCATGCATGTTTTGCCATAAATAGAAATCTGTGCTGTCAACTCTATAGGCTATCCTTTTTGATAAATACAGTATTTCTAGGTACAGATAAGTCTTCCACAAGGTAAAACAATAATAAACTAAAATAATTGTCATAAAGTAGTAATCATTTACATTTTGGGGTCCCCTGCTGGAGCTGCTGCCCCTCGCGACCCAATACTGGATAAGTGAGATGTATGTTGGAATCATTGATGTAGGCTGGATTAACTCATCCATAAACATTGGCAGTTATCACATTCTAAATGTACTTGTTATGTCTTCTTGCTTCATGATTATGTGTCCTATAATATCGAGACATTATACTTTTCCACAGATCTCTTTATCAATCTTTGTTGTTTTTTGGATGTTTTTATACAGATTTATTATTTCTACTCCAACTGATATTGGTTTGTCTGTCTATATATGCCAATTGTTGTCTGTATATTAACAGTATCTGATAAGGCTACTGTGAAAAGCAGACCCATGTTTGGCACCAACCCAGGATTGCTGGAGGGGGCAATTGGTTTTGGAGAAATACCCTTAATCCAACAAGCCCATACGATGTCTGACAAGAACAAATAAATTGACTGAAGTGAGAGATCCAAGTTCAGTGAGTTTATTGAGCTCAAGTCCTTTCTAGTTGAAGGAGAATATTTAGTTAATTAAGTAAAAAAAACTATTGTTGATTATCTTTGATAAGTTCCTCAGAGATCACCCCTCTAAATGTAACATTCTAAAACACAATTGGTAACATAATAATGAAGTAATACAATAAAATGATACAGGATATTTTGGGATATTTTATTTTTACAAATCATCTTCAGAAGATCCACATGATGTGTTTTTGAATCACTTGAAAATCATTTGAAAAGAATGTATTCTATTAAGGTAAATATAAAAAACTTATTAGGTAATAAAAAAAATGCATTACTGTCTGTACAGGAAAAAGCATATAGATATTTTGCATAAAATGTAAGTGTTAATACTTGATTTCAATCTGCCATATATTAGGCCGCGGATGGGTATTCCAGCGTGACAATGACCCAAACACATGGCCAAGGCAAAAAGAATGTATGGAGTGCCTCAAGACGAAGCACATTAAGGTCCTGGAGTGGCCTAGCTAGTCTCCAGACCTTAATCCCATAGAAAATCTGTGGAGGGAGATGAAGGTTAGAGTTGCCAAACATCAGCCTTGAAACCTAAATAACTTGGAGAATATCTGCAAAGAGGAGTGGGACAAAATCCCTCCTGAGATGTGTCCAAACCTGGTGGCCAACTACAAGAAACGTCTGACCTCTGTGATTGCCAACAAGGGTTTTGCCACCAAGTACTAAGTCATGTGCTGCAGATAGGTCGAATACTTATTTCCCAACTCCAAATCATTTAATCTTGAATGTTCATTGCATTGAAAAAATGTCAGGTAAAATGTATTGTTGTAATGAGGGAGGGTGTGGCAACAATGAATAACACCCAATATCAAGGTGTGCATTATTATAAGGCAGCATCATAACCTCAGGTAAAATAAGTCAACAAAGAGATTTCACTGGCACTGAAAAGCCCAAAATTGTAAAATGCTTTTCAGACGGATACAACACTCTTGAAATAGCTAAACCACTGAGGTGTGACCACCGTACAATCAACGTTTTTTAGTCAACTGGGGTGCAAAAATATGCAGAAGACTTGAAAATAATTAAATGTGAAGCTGCCAGGAACCCATTATCCTCTTGTGCAGTCATGTTCCAGAACTGCAACCTAGTGTCCAGAAGTGTAAGGTGTCAAGTGTTCAGAGACATGGCCAAGGTCAAGAAGGCTGAAACACTACCACCACGGAATAAGATTTGAAATGTGCTGTATAGATTGGGCAAAGACATACCTGAAGACAGATTTTGCTATGTTTTATGGACAGATGAAATGAGAGTGACTCTTGATGTACCAGATCAATGGGCCCGTAGCTGGATCGATAAAGGCACCACTTCAGTCAGGCACCAGCCAGGTGTAGGAGGGGTACTGTTATGGGCTGCTATCATTAACGAGGTAATTGGATCTCTTCGAGTTAAATATGGACTTAATCTCAACTCCCAAACCTACTGCCAGTTTCTGGATGATACTTTGTTTAAACAGTGGTACAGGAAGAAGTTCTCAGCTTTCACATGCAACTAATTACTCCACTTCTTGGCTATCCAGCAAGGGCCACAAAGATGCCAAAATAATGACCTGGCGTTCTTCCTTAACTGATTTATATTCGATTCAGCATTTGGGGGCTCTTCTCCAATGTGAGATTTACAGTTAGGGAAGACAATACACCTTATTGAACTACATTTGGGAGGCTGTGGTTGCTGCTTCAGCTAAAGTTTTTTGTCAACAGATCAAGAAATTGACAGACTCCATGGATGGAAGGCTCATGGCAGTTATTGAAAAGAAGGGTGGTTATATTGGTCTCTGAATATTTTAGGAAGGACAAACATTTAAATTAATTGTCATTTTGTGTTACTTATTTGTTACACTTACTTTAGAAATTGAAAATAAACACATGAGTTGCCTAATATTTCTGAATTATTATACATTTCCCTGAGAAAAACCAAAAGTAGTTTTTACTTTGTGCATCATTTAGGTTTTAGGTTCAATTACACAGAATAAAATTATTAACTCAACACTTTTGTTTTTGGTGGTCACACCAGATACACCAGACACTGACTGGTTTTCAGACCCCCAACAGACCCGCCAATACAAAGAAACCGCACATTTTCATTAATCTTGAGAAATACAATTTGCCTAATTTGTATACACAGTGTACACTCCAAAAAATGTAGGAACACCTAATAATGAGAGCATAACATCAAGTCAGTTAAGCTTCAGAGATATCAACCTGTCCAGCGAACACGATTGTGAATCAATGTCACCTGTTTTGGTGCAAATGAAAGGGACAACAGGTGCACTGGAGAGGCAACAGGAAGAAAACCCCCAAAAAGGGAATGGTTTTGTAAGTTGTGACCACAAATAAATGCTCTCTCCTTTTAGTTCCTGTCTGATTCTCATCTACTTTTCCATTTTGCTAGTATCGTTGTCAGTACTGGTAGCATGAGGCGCTACCTGCAGTCCATTCAAGTTGCACAGGTAGTCAAGCTTCTCCAGGATGGCACATCCATATGTCCCATTGCAAGAAGGTTTGGTGTGTCTCCCAGTAAAGTCTCGAGTGTGTTACTGGTGTGCACGTTTCTGAGCAAACTGTCACAAGCAGACTCTGTGAGGGTAGCATGAAGGCCCTATGTCCTACAGTGGGACATGTGCCATGTACCATGCAGCACAATTGGCATTTGCCAGAGAACACAAGAATTGGCAGGTCCATTGGCAGCCTGTTCTCTTCACAGATGGGAGCAGGTTCACACTGAGATGCCATGGTGAACGTGGTGAACGTTTTGCTGCTGGCAACATCATCCAGCAAAACCGGTTTTGCAGTGGGTCGGTGATGGTCTGGGGAGGCATATCCTTGGAGGGTCCCACAGACCTACAGGCCCACATACAGTGTCCCACAGACCTGAGTCACATTATGAGTTGCCATAATGAAATTCACGCAAGTTGGAACCGCCTGTGATTTCCTTGTTTAATTAGATTTCCGACATTTTCTTCTCAATGAATTACAGTAAATATTTTGATCTTTAATATCATTCCTTCATCCAGACCCAATGTGTGATTTAAGTGTTCCCTTAACTTTTCTGAGCAGTGTACATTTGACCAATTACATTTTGACTAATTTAACTTGGTTAGATCTAATATTTTTCAGACCTAATATGTTTGGTGAAAAGTGTAAATAAGTTATTTCTTTCAATATTTTTTATTTAAATGGTGCAAACTGTACATCGTAACATTAGGCATTGTTGTTCTTCCATACTCTAAACCCTCAAAGTCCACATAGTTTTGAGAGCCAGACCAACAAATATACATTTATTTTTGTTCCCTCGCAAATTCAACATCGCCTTGCTAAATTCTTTATTCAGTTTACAGAACTCTTGCCTTAAAGGAGAGTAGCAATAACTGGTCCATAAATTGTCTGTTTAAGAGATCTCGGGGAACAATGACAAGATTTCTGACCGAAGTTTTAAGGATATTGCGAGGCACTCAAATAAAGTAACAGCCACCTCCTTTTTGTTGAAAGTCAGGACCAGTCAGCTGCTCCAGCAAAGATTAAACTCTCAAGTTGTAGGGTGACCCAAGTTAGCTGGATGCGGGTCCGAGTCGGAGGGCGTCACAGTATCTCCACGTCCACGAGAGGCTCCTGATGACCGTGGAAGCCGAGCAGGAGGGCGACTCCGAGGGTGAGGGGCAAGGCAGTCAGGGTGGGCAAGGCGGAAGGCCCGAATAATCCCGGGGTTGAGAACATCTGGAGAAGGCACCCAGGACTGCTCCTCTGGACCGAACCCCTCCCAATCGACAAGACAACTGGAGTCCATGACTCCTCGGATCGAGTAAACAACAGGTGTCCCGTTGACGTCCAAATGAGGAGGAGGCTCGGACCGGGAGACAGGAGAATGCAGAGGGCTGTAGAACACAGGCTTGAGCAGGGACATGTGAAAGACAGGACACATCTGGTATTAAAGGGGCAATAGATGGTACGTAACAGGATTGATCCTCCTGACAATCCTTAAGGGGCCGATATACCTGGGAAGTAGCTTCTTGCTGGGGAGGTGCAGCTGAAGATCCCGAGTGGACAACCAGAAGCACTGGCTCATCTGGAACGTAGTTGTGGGCCACCATCAACAATCAGCCAACCTCTTTTGGGTTTGGGATGCCCGTTCCAGGTGTTGATGGGCCGTCTCCCACACCTGTTTGTTGGTTTTGAACCAGTCGTCCATGGCTGGGACCAGTCCAGGCTGCGTCTCCCAGGGGAACATAGGTGGTTGATTACCTAGATCACACTGAGATGGGATAGGGCGCTGAGACAAGTGAATCAGGGAATTTTGGGGCGTATTCAGCCCAGGGTAGAAAGCGTCTCCAGTCCGTTGGGCTCCAGGAACATTGTTGCCTCAGGTATCTCCCCAGTTCCTCATTTAAACGTTCTGTCTGGCCTCCAGACTCTAGATGGTACCCCTAAGACAGACTTTGTGTGATACCCAGATGAGAAGCGAAGGCCTGCCAGACCCTTGCAACAAACTGCAGGCCGGGGTTGGAAACGATATCCTTCGGGATGCCATAGAGGCAAAAGACGTGGTGGAAAAAGTACTCTGCCATTTCCAAGGTAGTAGGCAAGCACGGTAAAAGGACGAGTCTACTAATCTTAGAGAACCGGTCGATGGCGACAAGGATTGTGGTGTACCCTGAAAAGGCTGGGTGGTCAGTGACGAAGTCCACCACGATTTGAGACCAGGGACTATGAGGTGTAGGAAGAGGGTGTAGCGCACCGGCAGGAAGATGGTGGGTGCTCTTGGATTAGGCAAAAATAGGGCCCGCCAAAACATACATCCGCAGCCAGCGTGGACCACCAGTAGGTTTTGGAGATGAAGTCTGTGGTTTTGTGACGCCACGGTGTCCGGAGGCCAGAGAGGTGTGGCACCACTGTAGCAGTTGGGGCCTCACCGCAGTGGGAACAAAGGTCTTACCAGCCAGGGTGTCGTTTGCGGCTGGATCCATTCGGAGTGCCTCCTAGAGGAGGGTATGGAATTCCTATTGAATCGAGGCAACAACACAGGAAGAGGGCAAGGTGGTTTCGGGGTGTTTGGTGCTTGAGGGTAGGTCAAACTGTAGAGAAAGGGAGTTTGCTTTCACATTTTTATTTTCTGGTTGGTAGGTCATGTTGAACTGAAAGCAGTTAAAGAAGAGGACCCAACGGGCTTGCTGTGGATCAACCTTTTAGTCTGTTTCAGGTACGTCAGGTTCCGGTGCTCAGTCAGCACTAGGAAGGGGTGTCGAGCTCCCTCTAGCCAGTGTCTCCATTCTTCGAGGGCCAGTTTGATGGCCAGCAGATCACGGTTGCCTAAATCATAATTCCGTTCCAGGTGAGTGAGCTTTCTGGAAAAGAATGCACATGGATGGAGTTATGCTTGTCATTGCTGTGAGAGAGGTGGCTATGGTGCGGTAGTGTTGGATGAACCGGCAGTAGTAGTTGGCGAAGCAGAGGAAACTACCTCCTTTACTGATTTGGATGTGAGCTAGTCCCATAAAGCTGTGACCAAGTTATGGTCCATACTGACCCCTCCTGGTGTCACTACAGATCCTGGGAATGTGATGGAGCGGACATGGAGCTGGCTCTTCTCAGCTTGAACGTATAGATGGCTTTCTTGTAGACGTTTGAGAACTTGCTGTACATGCTGTATATGGTCGGTCTTGTTATCGGTGTATAAAAGGACGTCATCAATGTAGACCAGGACAAAACGGTCAAGGTCGTGAAAGATGTGGTTCATAAAAGAGGAGCATTGGCCAGTCTGTAGGGCATAACAAAAAATTCAAACTGTCGCCATGATGTGATGAATGCAGTTTTTAACTCGGCGCCCTCACGAATCTGGATCAGGTTAGACGCGCTGCGGAAATAGAGTTTGGTAGAGACTTGAGCCCTCCCGTTCCAAGGCTGCGAGAAAGATGAGGGAGAAGCAGTTCTTCATCATGATGTCCTTCGGTAATCTTGCGTCTTTTTTACCCACAAAAAATACGCTGTCAGCCAACAGAGACAGAACGGCGTATGGAACAAAAAAATTATCCTTTTTGTATGAAGAGCACCTATCTGAAGGGTGACATCTGGTGTTTGTTGGTTTATATAGCCGCTTTCCAAAGGCTGCTTGACAACGGGGGCAGCTTCATCTGGTCTGCCAGTAGGTGATCGACAGCGATGGACATGTTGATGAACCGGTTCAAATCCGTGAGGTCTCTTCGGAAGGCTAGCTCCATCTGTAGTTCCCTTGTAATCCCTCTGCGGTACACAGTCAACAATGTGGGTTCGCTCTGTGAGAAAGTATGTCTGTTTAGATGTCTTTCAATTCTGAAGGACACAACACAGAGTACTGTTGCTTTGCAAATGTATGTAACTTCCTGTACGTCCTTGGAAACAGCACAAAGGAATGTGGTTGAACATCAACTCCACACATCCTCCTTACATCCCAAAGATTGGGGGACTAGGAAGAGGGAGGTTGTGATATACATT